>WBMW01000972.1:740294-848232 GCA_013396635.1 Penelope pileata | reverse complement strand
AAGAATGGTGAGGTAGAGGTCAAACCAGAATGTCTCCAGTGAAATATCTCTGTGACAGTTTTCTGAAGTCACCTTATTGAAAGTTACACTGCTTCTTGTCCTAACATGAATGCTGTCTAGTTTTCCTTTATGTTGATTGCTCATGCAGTAAAAAATGTCTGGGGCAGCAATGTCACATCACATGAAGAAGAGTTGAAAGATATAATACCTTTCTAATATCTAATCCCAAAGTCACAGATACATCAGAGGCATTATTTTGTCATTAAAGTCCTATCTTGATAATAAATTAAAGACCTCTGGACCTATATTATACACTAGAGTTATAAAAGTACATAAGCAAAGCATTTCACTATTAAATATGTACTTTTCCAAAATGTAATAAAAATAATTTATTTCACACGGGACATTCACCAGACACATTTTAAATATAGCATACAAGTTCTTGGATGTTTTTCCATAAATATTTGAGTAGTAGATGAAAAAAAAAAAAAAAGAAAAAAGATAGCAGATATTTAATAATTTTAATTGGTCTATTTAATTCATTTTGAGCTACTCAATACATTTACAGACCTGTCTCATCTCTTAAATGGCAATTTAGCACTTTAAAACTCTACCATATAGATTTGAAATCTCTGAAAGCTAAACTCACTTTCTGTGATCTTGTGACTAAGAATCAGAATCACGAGTCTAAAATACTCTGATTTGTCAGTTCTGTCAGTGCTAGTTGGACGGAGCTACCAAAAGCGTTAGTTTTATGCATAAGATTTTAGTTTTCAAGTGCAGTTATCTCTGTGAAACTCCACTCTGTGGTGGTAACAGCATCAGCACATTGGTTGATGTTGCATCGGTTTTTCAACTCAGAGCAGACTATCATAGCTACCTTAGCCAATAAACCCAAAGTTTACCCAAAGACTATGCACATTCACACTTTCAGACCACATCTTATTTTCAACAAATAGGTGCTACAACAACCTGTTAAAAACACAGGGACCAAATCTTTACAGATGCAAAGGAAAAAAATATATCAGTTTAAGGAAGAGTAAAGTGATTAAGAAGATTTCAGCTACACAAACTATATAAAATCTTATAAGATTTTAAAACCCTTAATCCTTCAGCATTTAAGAAAGATGTATGTTTCAAATGTTAACCACGTGAGGAAATACCTTTTGGTACTTCAGCTCTTCATATAAGAAAAGCATTAATGTATTTTATTACTTGTTTTAAGCAGATGTATTCTGTCACAGAGTACGTCAAGATCTGGTCCTCAAGCAGTATAGTGCAGGCTGTCCTACTGGACTAAGGCAAGCATCTTTCTTTAAAGAAAAAAAACACCACATTTCAGGGGCTGTCTTCCCCTGCCCAATTTATTCCTGCCCACATTTCCCAATGCTGCCAACCCCACAGAGATTTCCTGTTCTTCCCATTCCCTTTAACATGTTTTTATCCATTCTTTTGCCCTTCCTTTTCAATCCATCTCCCTTTGTTCTTCCAGCTCCATCACTCCTATGAAACCACCTCTGCTCCCACTTCTTCAGCTTCCACATTTCTTTTAAACAGAAACAAAACAAAAAAGATCCCTAAAGAGGTTCTTCCTTTAAAAGAAAAAAAAATACATACACAAAAAAGGTCATGGAAAATAATGAATAAGCCTGCAACCATAGGGAGCTCTGTTGTATTCTACATCATCTGATGTCTTTTGCCGTTTTATTTATTTAGACTATAAACCAAACATGTTAAGACCACCGATTTAATTCAGTAGGTCACTATTTGGTTTCAGGATGCAAAGATGACTGGGTGCTTAAGCTACTATTGCAATTAAGCTTCCATCAAGGAGATGCAAGATTCTTCCCAAACTCATCATCGTAACAGCATCCTAGCTGCATCAGCAGGATTACTTACATCTTGCAGTACAACCAGTAGCAATCTGGAGGGCTCTGCAGTGTCTGGTTGCCATGTAACTATCATCTACATCCAAAGATATGTTCATGTCTGGAATAAGAACTAAGCTCCTTCTGTGTTACTGGCTTAAACTAGAGGGTGGCTTCTGCTTTATCCTTTCCCCTCTGACTTCTCTACTTCTTTTCTCCAGGCACTGCGATTAAGTGACTATATATCAAAGAATGACTGCCAAGGAAAGCAAAAGTTAGATTATAATCAACAGAATGTGAGCCTCAGTCCTTACTCTCCTCATATGGCCAGTGTCAAAATAATAACTGCTCCATATGCCTTTAGACACACTCAGCCTCACGCACTCTGTCCCTTCACAAGGCATATGTCACCGGCCTGGAATGAATAGTGCAAATGCACCTGCACAGATCTGAAAATTTAACCTGAAGTTCACATTAATAATGAAGCACTCCAGGTGGTCTGCAAGCTGGGACCATAATGAGGAACTTTCAGTGACACACTAGTTATCAAATGTTGAGCCAGGTCACTACACATGAATAAAGTAAAGTTTTCCCTAGAAAGATGAAAGGGGAATTATTTTTCTCTTTTTGAGAAAGATTACACTCGCCTGCTGCAAGAAGTCTGCAGAAAGGCAAAGTGCTAAAACATGATTAACTTGATTAGACTGGAACTGAATAAAACTCATCAAGAGCCATCAAAGGAGCAGAAAATATTCTGAACTGTATATGCAACAGCAGCTAAATCCTGCCTGGTGCCCTCTCAACCTCTGCTGACAGAGAACCCCTCAAGCATGGTTGCACTGTTTGCAAAACTGGAGGAGGGATGATGATGGTCTTCAGGGTTGCTACTGGGGGAAGGAAGCAGGGGCGCAGGGAACGCCAGAGGCAACAGCGCTGATCCTGGGAAAGGGAGCACCATTCTGTCAGCCCAGTGGTTGATTGTACTCACCAGGTCAATGCCACGCAGCAGGCTACTCATCAGGCCCTCAGCATCCTCCCAGTGTTCATACACTTCCCCATTCTCTGCTGGCAGCTCTGATAGAGGACCTTCAGGAAGAGGGACAACTGCATCCCAAAGGAGAATTAGGTTCTTCAATCTACAAGGATCTGAGCCCCGATTTGATCTGCATCACACCTGCTCTATCCTCCAGCAATCAAGTAGGAGGAAAATGAAAACACTCTCAGCTTACTCAGATGAGTTGAGATGAGAGATGAGGACGAGCTGTTCCTGTTCCTAAGGTGATGTTCCTGCTTCAGAAGGTCTTCATACAGTCCTGGAGGACAAGTCATTATGGCAGATAGCTATAAAAGCAGCTGCCTAACAGTTCTTCTGATCTGTTCAGTCCTGTGTATGCGTGACCTCTGTAGCACATCTAGTACAAAACGCATTCTGTTCTTTGCCCTTTGCCAAGCAATGGCAGGAAGAAGCAGGGGCGTACAGAACACTGCTCATTCGTACAGACACCTCCGGCATCCTCTTTCATTCCACATGGAGGAAGCTTAATCGGGATTCAGAAATCAGAAAGCTAAGAAGGTCATAAGCTTTACAATCCTTCGTGTATTTACTACTCCAGTAGCTTGCCATAGGGGACACCTACTTTGAAAGCTTTGTTTGCTGAGAAACAAATGCCAGTTATCACAAAATGGAGTAAAGAAACACTGGATTACACACTCAGAAATAGGTATCGTGACAGTATAGGAATAGGTTGATGAAACAAAGAAATGGGGAAGAAATGAAAGAACAGGATGACCCCTAAAAACTCAGCAACACTAGGTCTACTTGAAGTTCCTTATGTACTGTAGTATTTCTGTGACTCAGCACAATACAATTATGTTACAAATCAAGTACTGTTCAGACTAGAAAGGTTCATGTATCTCACAGACGGATGTAGTGCAAAGGACACAGGAAAATGCAATGGGTGAAGTCTGCAAATTATGTTTGTACCTGATTCTGCATTCAAAGTCAAACAAGTTTTTACTGCTTTCTTCTTTACTTTTTCATGAAAAAGGTATTTGAGTGAGCTCCTTGAAGATAATTTGGGGATCTCCCAAAGATAAATTATCCTCAAAGATATAATAAATCAGTTAGCTGCTCTTCTCACAAAGATAATTAAAGCACTATGTAGAAATTATGGCTAAGTTTCCTTGCCAATTTGCACAATTCGAAACCAACACCATTCGAAGCTCTTCAGAAAGATGAATGCATATGCAATCACATCAGCTTGAAAAAAGAAAAATAAGTCTATTTACTGCATGACTCTGGAAATGAAATATAAAGCTTTCCCTGAGAGAAAGCCAGCTCCAAATCTTATGAAGCTGTTTCAGCTTAATTGTTTTGAGATCTAAATGTAAACAATGCAGAGTGACATTCTTCATTTGGAAGAAAAACCAAAACTAAGGAATAAACACAGTTGCTGGATCTGAAGCAAGCTGTTCACTGTCCTGAAATAATACAACTTACTTAGACGTGTTTTCATGCTGAGAAGCTGAAGAAGCTAAAGCGTTGCTTAAGGGCCATTTGAAACACTTTTGCACCTAATGAGGTCAACATAATTTTTGCAAAATAGTCTTTTTTTCTTTCCAAGCATCTCTGCATGGAAACAGATATCAGCTCCTAATATATTGCAGCTTGTTTATTAACACTCAAATAAATTATTGTACGTCAGGGGGGAAAATGGATCAGGAATAATGACAAAATCACTCCAAAAGCAAAAACTATTGGAACTAAGTGACAAGTTACCATTCCCATTCATCCGTGGGCCTCACTGCCAGAGAAAAATTAGCCATGATTCTAATATGCAGAATTTTATGAACTAATACTCAACAGATTTTAATATTTTTCAAAATCTATTTTTAGTGAAACCAGATCAGTAACTCTAGCATGCCATTCTTATAAGTCTAGTTTACTATTTCTCACATCACCTGAAACATGGTCTTCTTTCTCTAAAGGGCTCCTCTTGAAGAAACAGGATGTTAGCATTCATTACTGTAACCCATTGATGTATATTTTATTTGTGGTTTTAAAGTTTTCAACCACTTTTCTTTGATGCAATGCATAATCAGTAGTAGTTAAAAGACTACCTTAAAAATGGAAGCCTCTGAACAAATTTTGTGATAAACCATCAAAGGAGTGGAGTTTGAATTAAAAGCTTGAAGGGTAAGATACAAACCCAACTTGGAAGAACTGAGGATGCTGTCAGTCTTCCACAAATATAAACATGAACCTTTACGTTTCTGGACTGAAAATGGTTTAACATTCAACCATGAAACCATAACTTCACAGCAGGATCAAAGCTGACCATCGGGCAAAGGGTTTTGAGGGGGATCCTAAACGACAGGCAGAGTATTCCAGGTCACTACTACTGATGCGTAGTCCATGAAGGGCTTAAAACTCTACTTTGAAGGAATCCGTAAGAGATTACTAAGAGAAGATGGCACGCTAGCAATAGGCTTAAACTCAAAGTAAGTACATACAGGCCATATTCGAATATAAAATGTATAACAACTCACGAATTAGAAAAGGCTGAAAAATACTTCTATAGACTAATTTCATTCAGTAGCAAGGGAAATAGTTTATGGGTACACGGGGCTTTAGCACAAACACATCAATTATTCCATCTAGTTTTTCTTTTATATTTAATGCCAAATTTATGCAAATATGCATTACTAATAAATGACTAGAAACTAGAAAATATAAGCTTTACTTTTTTTACTAAACAGACTAAAACAATTACCCATCTCTAGGTGGAAGTCTTTACTGCAACTCCTGTTCACTGTGTTTAAAAATTAACATAATTTCAAAACTCTTTGAGAGTCAGTTGCCTCAGAGCAGTCTTTTACATCATTTCAAAGCACAGGTTCTTGAACTTGAAAAATAAAACCTGAGTTTATTGTTGCAGACAAAAAAATCTACCAAAAACTCCCTCTGAATGTTTGAACAAGCACTGATGAAATGGTGGCGAAAAGTTCACAGCCAGACTGGCAGTCACAGAAGCAGTTTTACCAGCACTCCACGAAATCCAGATTCAGACAACAGACCCCTACGTAGTTCAGACCTTTTCAAATAGACAGGGGCAGATCTGTCGTGGAGCGTGGGAAGTCTGCCAACCCTCAAAACCAGCAGTATAGCTGGGAAAAGAATTCTGAACTATTGCAGCACCTGAAACAAAAATGTAGCACTCGAAAATAGTTCTAAACGTATTTAAACTAAGAGTAATATGAACTTTTAGTCCTCATTAGTGTTGCCTAGGTATATCAATCAGAAATGCTAATATAACTCCTTGGAAGAACCAAATATTATATGCATTTTTAAGTGCAAAAATAAAGATAAAGAAAAGGGTCTTGCATAACGCAAAGATAAAAGGTTTCCTTCTGAATTCAGCTACTGTTAACATTTGCACCTGGTGCTTACATAATTAACTGCAGAAAACAACAATTGTACCCTAAGAAAAACTTAATTAGATTAGGCATGTAGTAACAAATGCAAAATTACCATCATTAGAATGTCAGTGTTCTACAAATGGAAATGCTTAACTGCCAAGCCTACAACTCTCCTGTTTGATTTATTCCCACAGATGAGGAGGAGACGGTGATTTGCACCCTTTTGCAATTTCAGGGCAGCTACATCCAGGGAAGATTTGCCCACAAAGAAGCAGGCAGAGCACTGCTGTCATCTCATTTCATCTCTGCAGAAATTCAGAAGGTGTGCTTTACAGACAATTTGCTCTACAAAAGCAAAACCATGTTGGGCAGCCTGGAACACCCTAACGAGTCTACAAATTTCTTACGTGTCCCGATCTTTCATCATCAGCCCTGTGGGCTGCTTCATAGGCACCTGCTTTTCTCACAGATGAGACGTTGTAAAGGACAGCTTTTCTTTTTTTCCCATTTATTTATTTCTTAAATCAACAGATAGCCTTTTATTTCTGGCTTAAAGCTGTACACAAACAAACAAAGAAATCTGGATTCTGGGAAGAAATGTTTCAATTGCATAATGGATAGATAGCAAGGTACAGGAGAAGACTGCCCAAGATAGCTGAGGTACTCCTACCCTGACCTGCTCAAGATCAGCAGCAGCGATGTCTGTCTGCAGAATCACACAAGGGAAGGAAATTATCCCCACAGTTATAGTAAAACACGAACAAGAACAAGTTGTCTTCTGCAGTGTTAGCTGACGGGAAATGGTATCCACAAATCTTCAAATGCCATCAGATCCCTCTTCCCACACACTTTTAGACAAGCAGCTCAACTTTTCAGCAATCACAAGAGATCAGAGTCAGTAGTTGACTAAATACAACCAGATACATCATAGCCTTGTGAACCCAAATATTGTATTTCCCATGCAATGGGCACACTGCTGTAAGGCCCACACTTACTGCTGTAGTTCTGTAATTGTCTAAATGCCAAGAGGCTTTCATTTGCCAGGAATTAATGTGAGCTCAAAATGGGTATCTAAATGCTTTGTATATTTAATCAACTTTCCTCAATTATTAAACTGTAAATATTCCCTGAGTATTAGGGCATTAATTTGATCTAAGAAGCTCCTAGAGATTACAGCAGCCTTCCTGGATGTTTCATGCCTGCGATGTTATTTAAACATTAACGCAAATTGCAAAGCTAAACAAGTCTTCCTCATAGTGCCTCCCCTGACAAGGCCGATATTTAACTAAAGCTAGCACCTAAAGCTGGGTAATATTTAAACTGCTGTTTGATAGCAGTTTCAGAAGAGACACGATACAACTTGTTCAGTAACAGTAGTTTTTAAAGAACATAAATGAAAGAAAAACGCATAATTAAGAATTCAGGTATTTTTTAAAACATACAACCATATGCTTGATGGTGAACCTGTCACATCCACCAGCATGGGCCCCGTGCCTTCCTCATGCTGCAGTACTCAAAGCTTGCTACTGCATTTGGCCTTGCAAGAGGAAAACAGAAAAATAAACAAAAAAAATTTTTTTAAATAAAAACAAAACAAAACAAAAATCCAACTTCCCTTCCTTTCATTACATAAGCCTCGAGAAGAACCAGGTACAATTGTGCAAAACTGTGGCCTGACCTTTACCATGCAGCCAAAAAATAAAAAATAAGACGCACAGTTCATGGATTTTTAAAGGAAAATTCATATTAAAATAGTATGGAGCATACAATTGTTTCTTAAAAAAACTATAGACTATATATATATAAGGTTACCCAGCTGTGAAGCCATGGAACATTTTTTTCTTGAATAAATAAGGAACTATGGCAACCAAGGGTACTATGGCCTCACATATGCTGTAATAATGAGACATAATGAAGGGTCTTCAGAGAGCTCTCCTGCAACTGTTAAAATTTTATAGCATCAAATTTGGGAATTAACTCTGAAAAAGAGAGAATCACATTTAATATTTGATGTGCATTGATACTTTTTTCCTTTCTAATGAAACAAATTCTTCTAAACATCCACATTCTTTATGTTTAAAAATATCCAGCTGCTCCTGCTGAATCAACTCTCGAGAGAGAGGAATATAATATCACATATGAACTGTACAGTATTTGCTTAGTATACCCTATTTGCAGATATTTCCTATTTGAATAATCGTATGTTTGCAATTTTCTAGCTCCTGATGAAAAACTGACCTGTCATCAGAGCAAATTTCCTTCCAAACTCACTCCTGACTGCTATCTGTACCTGCTGCTATTAGGAATATCCATTCTTTTGACACCCATTCCACTAGCTATCTATATGCAAACTTGGACATGTAAGAGGTCTCATCACAGTCCGTGGTGAGGTCATGTTACTTTTCTCTTCTGTAAAAAGTGACTCAAAATAATTGTCCGATAAATCTGCCAATTCTTTGTCCAGCTGTCACTTCCGAGGGAGAAGTTTTCTACTGAAGCTTTTGTTCGCCGCGAGGGCAGGCAGTGCTGGCTGGAGTGCTAATTGCTTGTAAGCCCAGAGAAGAGGCTGAATTCCACTGCAGCTGGGTTATATCTGGACTGAACAGAGGTCCCACCCTTGAACAAATAATCCCTGGGGAGAAATTATTGCCAAATCATCAAGGGTGAAGAAATACAAAGACGGTGTAACACCAGGGGTTTTATCCCTTTACACCAACAATACTGCCTTCATTCCTAAGAGAAATGCAACATTGGAAGGGGCGACCACCACAGCACAGCTAGGTTTGGCCAACCATTTTAACTCAAAACTGTGATTAAAAGATAGAAAAAGATGACAAGTGTAAGTGTAGGCTTCCATCATTTTTTTTCTTCACTCACAGGAACTCTGAAGTCGGCAGCTCCCTTTCATTTGTTTAAGTAATGAATCCATTTGGCTTGATGAGTCACTGCCTGCTCAAACTCTTTTCATCCCAGTACAAACTGGTGAAAGGAAGAAGGGGTGCTACCTGCTAGTCGAGATGGATGGCAGGATTCAATACGAGAGGGACTGGTGACCAAAGCTGTGATTAGGATACGGCATAAGAAGCTGGCCAGGAAAGGGCACTGATAAGGGAATTCAAAGAGGGAAAGAGAATCCAGGAACTAAAATCACCATTTCCCAGTACAAAAACTGGACAGTGAGCCCAGAACAGAGAGAAATTGTGAGAATAATTTTTAGAAGGGAACATGAAGGGAAAATGGGACAGTCTCTGTCCACACCTCAAATGTTTGAAAACAGAGTCTCACATTACAGTTTACCCAGCAGTAGGGGAAGTTATCACTCATCTCCTCCCCTCTGTGCTCATTTCCATACCCATCACTTCACTCTCAATCAGCCCCTAGCTCCCCACTCATGTCAAAGCAAACCTTCTTAAGACAACAGTCTGAAATGGTCTAAACAAAAACCCTCCCTAAAACCACTGTTTTTTAATATGTAAATTTAGGCCAGTAGACTTTTGAATGGATGTGATAAAGGGAGCAGTAAACTGCAAAATGCAGGTAGTGGGAGTGGGAACAAAAAGAAGAGAAGTTGAGAGTCTCAGGGTGGCTGTTCAGCCTGATGATTTACAATGTTGCATTAGATCCCAAGTTGCTATATACCTTCCAATCTGCAGAATCACTCAGAATTTACTGGGGCTATCATTTGAAATTTAAGGACTTGGATTTCTTTACAGAAATTAGCCCTCGGTTTCATAGCTTTGGCCTTAAAATTAGAATGATGACCTTAATCTCTCTCTCTCTCTTTTTTTTTTTTTTTTTTTTTGGCATGGATAACATCATTGGTTTGAGGAAGACAAACTACCTATGAATATTTATTTTACTTATGAAATAATATGTCAAACAAATAAGTATCATAACACGCATGGGTTTGCAGACCAGGGTTCAAGTACACTAGAAGTAACACATGGGATTATGCTTTGAATGAAGCAGATGACTGTGATGAGGTTCCAGCTGCACAAAACCAGTGCATTTGTATAGTTAGAGGCAATATCATAAATACATAATGCATAGAGACTGCAAGCCTGCAGGCAACTTTAATATTGGCACTTCCTAACTTTAAGTACTTGGTTTTGAACCTTAATAACATCCTTGTAACATTCTGTGCATATAATACACTCATAGATCACTCAGCCAAGACATAACTGATTTAATCATTCACATTTGTGAATGATTTGTGAAGCCTACATGAGTTTGCTAAGCTGCAGCCCTGCCCAATAAAAATTAAAACAGATGCCTCTACAAAGCCCAGAGAAACAAGCTGATAATGTAAAAGGAACAGACTGAACTGTAACAGTGAAAGTGTGACAAACAATATTTTGTTCTTTGCTACTGTATATGTAGCCAAAACTACAACACTACAGCTCTATCAGTCCAAGTGGCAAAAACATGACAATTTTAAAAATATAAATTGGCTTTAAAAGAAACTCAAACTATAAACTCTACAGATTATAAAGCATTTACATGAGAACAAGAAAAAAGATGTCAATAAAACAACTTTTTAAGTGAAAGAAAAACTTTTTTACACGTAATTATAATCTAGCATTTTTAATGGAAGAATCATTGATGCTCTTCTGCTGCTGGAAGAGGCTAGACCTGCTAGATAATAAAATAACGCAATTTCTTAATCCAGTAGGCTTTTTTTTTTTTTTGGTCAAAGTGATTTTGAAATGCTTTGTTATTAATACAGTACAAATTCAAAATAAAAGTAAACAGTCCTTCTCTAACTTGATATAGAAAAGCTCCAAGTAAGAGTAGTGAATTGCTATTTACTTAGAACTGTTAATGGTGATAGCTTCGAGTACATCGCATTTTTTCCATATCCAAATTTTGTCTTCATCAGTGTAGAAGTGGCTATGTAGCAGAATCTTCTTTCCAGTTGGTAGTCCTTCTGCCATTCCTCTCGGGAATTTGCTGTATAACCAACTGAGGTCTAATTATCAGAAAGTTCTCTCGGTAGAGTATGTTTTCTCTTTTTCCAGATATCATCCAGTTTCTACTCATGAAACTGGTAATAAAATTACAATTTCTCTTCCTTCCAAATAGAAATTAAAATTCCAATTTGCAAAACTCATAGACATTATGAAACCCCAGCATGTTATGCTTTGCCTTCAGAGATCTGATTTTTGCTCTTTTCCGTTTGGACCTATTGGTCTATTTGGCAAAACATGCTGTTTCCTTGTCTCATTTTCTGAGCAGAAAAATGGAGAAAAGCTTATGTCTCTGTTTAAAGAGCAATTAGGATAAATGTACCAAAGGTTTGTGGAGCATTCCAATAATGTTCAGACGGATGAGGCTCACCATACATTTTCTGTCAAAGCAAAACCATTCTCAGTGCTGTCTGCCTGTGGTTATTTCACATCTCAGTTCACTGTTCCCCTACCTCTCCTGATTTAAAAAAAAAAAAAAAAAAAAAAAAAAATTCTTAAATCATAGGAGCACTCTACTTCGTAGCTTGTTGTATGACATGAGAATGAAAATTAGCAACTGGAAACTGTGCTACCATCCAACCTAAGCAGCTAGAAAAGATGAGGAAAAGCAAAGACTAAGTTGTACTTGCAGTTTTTTAGAGACAAGTTCCACATATATGAGTTTTAATCCATTGTTTCAAAAAAAAAAAAAGGTGGTGATTGCTAATGTCAAAAAATCTTTCTGTTAATATTGTCTGCTTGATAGAGTGTTGTCAAAACTGGATGCAAAAGAACTGTATGGACAGGCACAGAGACAAATAGGAAGGACAAATCCTTCCAAGACTCAACCATCTTGCCAGATGCTCTGTTGGAGGTTTTCTTGGCTTTTGATAAGCTGCATGTTATAATCTGTAAGTGTTTTGCACGGAACAAAGAAAGTTTGGAAAAATGTGATCCGCACAGAGCAGCTCACAAATGAAAAGAGAAGCTCTTTGGAAGGAGCAGGAAATTTGAAATAGAAAATGAGTGCAAACCTGGTTTCATAATCCTTCCTCCTATATGGTTAAGAAGAGAGTTGTGAAGTCTACAACTTCAGTAATTTTGACACTTCAGTTTTGTTTGCCCCAAGTTTAATCTGGGGTTTTATTCAAGATCATCTCAAAAATATGATTAACAAGTAACTGCTTTCACAAGAAACAAGAGAAAACAAATTATCGTAGATTCTTTCAATTATGGAAGCTGAGGTGTTAACACAACAACCGTCACTTCTCAGAGTCCATCTCCAAGCCCAAGCACATCAGTGGTCACACAGAGAGCTATATTCTCCCACCTCCTGGGTGGGTTCCTGTGTTACACAATGCCCATATTCTCATTTTACTGGACAAGGACACATTGTGAAAAGAATAACCAGCCAGGATCAATAAATGGCTGTTGCTATTTTTCCATGCCTTGCTGCTCACACCTGCATCACTTAGATATGTTTGATGTAACTTGGGGCTTAGGGACATTTTTAAGGAACTCTGAAGATCTCTGTTTTGTTTTTAGGCTATTCCCCCATACTGGTGTGAAAGCTTCAGCAAAAATCTGATATTCTGAAGTGCCTCTATGCCCACCAGTCAAGTACTTCCATCACTCCTTTATTTCCTTTGTTCTATTTGTTTTAATATCAGCCGTAAAAATAAATAAATGTGTTTTTAAATGTTTTAAATTGCATTTTGCTTTTTTTTCCAACTGAATAAAACAGTACTTCTATCACAGGACGAGGAGAATAGCTGTTAGATATTAAATCTGAAAAACAGATATAAAAACACACTAACCCCTGTGTGAGCCTAACAAAACCTGTCTTTGCTGCAGCACTCACTTCATTCCTATCTCAGCAAAAGGGACACTGCTGAGAATGCTAGGCATGAGACTGAGCAACCTTGACAGGTGCCCCAATTCACAGATTTTTCTTTAAGGAAACCAACCAAATGCTTCACATAAAAAACTGTCTTCTGTAGACTGGCACATATAAATACTCAAATGCTCAGCTTACTGCATTTTCACTGTAACATGGGGCCACTCGTGTCAGTTCCTGCACTCCCATTTTCTCCATTCTCACCCTAGGAGCTGTGCTCTTCACTGTCTGCTACAAGGGGGAGAGTCCCAACACAAGTATCCTAAGATGTTTGAGTGCACCTTGTTGCATTAAAAAATAATTGTTTTCCGCATAGAAGACATATATAACTGTTTAATACTCTTCGAGCATATGTACAATCCACATAACAAACATGCCGTGAGTTGCCTTATACATCATGTGATATCTTTGGACTAGGGCAGCTTTGTGATCTCCCATCCTGATTTGCAGCTCTGTCCTATAGTATGAAACAAAAAGGAAAATATAAATAAATATGTTCCTTACATAATCACTTGCCTTTTCGGCTTGGATTTTTATCAAGTGTACCTTAAACTTTCAACGACCACAAACTAAAGGTCTTTTTCAGATCTGACAAAATTAATGCCACGGTTTTATTTATTTATTTATATGCATGCTTGCTCAGTCACAAATATATATATATATAGCCACGTATACATATGAGTATGCATATATGAAAGCCATAAGCAAAGCATATGTATGAAACTGTGTATGATCATTCTTTAGTTGCAGGTAAATAATTAACTGCAAAGAAAATAAAACAAGGAGAGCCAATGCGACAGGCTATGGGAGATCCAAGCCCTCCTGAGTCAACCAAATGCTCCAGAGTTCAGCAGGAGCTAAGTGCTATGGATGCAACATTCAGGAACTGATGAATAATGAAGCACTTCCAGTGCCTGACCAAGGCAACACTGCAGCAATACTAAAAGGCTGAGGACAAAAGCATGATCTGGACAAACTACATTTCAAATTATTTTCCTAATAGAAACATATAGTCATGTTTCAATTCCATTGACTGGAATCACAGAATGGTTTGGGTTGGAAGGGACCTCACAGACCATCCAGTTCCAATCCCCTGCCATGGGCAGGTGGTCACCCACCAGATCAGGTTGCTCAGGGCTCCATCCAACCTGGCCCTGAACACCTCCAAGGATGGGGCACCCACTGCTTCTCTGGACAACCTGTTAACAGGAACAGGACCCTCACCTCAAAGGGCTGCATGCTGAACAACTGTCTTTAAGAAGTCATCATTAAGGAAAGCAATTTATGTGGAGCAACAAGAACATGTGTGAAACTTAACATCTGATCATATATATATATATATATATATATATACATATATATCAGTTCCGGTAAATAGCAAAACATAATTTTTCTTTTAAAGTAACTGCAGGGAAAGTGTAATTTACAGGATACAATTAGGCAACACGCAACTAAGAAATACTTACAATCAGTGCAGAGACTTCCTGCTTACAAATATTACCCATAACTATAAGCATGTATAAAATGACTGGAGAAAGGAAATTAGCATCCTACCTAGCCAAAGAGCAAAGTAGACATCATGCTTAAACCAAGAAAAAAAAAACTAGATAACACATTTTAAATACAATCACAGCAGTGTGGCTTAAAGGTCTTTTGAAATAAACTACGCTTTTTTATTTACATAATTATCATTATTGTACCTCTAGATGCAGTACAGAATGAAAAGTCACTGATTTTAATTCAAGTTGAGCTAAAACTTACATGAAATTACCCATTGCAATAACAGAAGTCAAAAAGCATACTTCTGTACACAGATGAAAGTGTTTCAAGAGTAACTAACCTGTAAGGAAAGGCCTAGCTTACACAAGAAGTTTGAATAAATTCTGTAAAAGAGGTTAAATTACAGAGATATCTATTTGCTTTGATCCAATCCAACAAAAAGCTCATAAATAACAAGATTTGGGGCTGGACCAAAGACCTTGAAGGGGCTACACTCCACCCTGAGCTACCAGGCTATCGATGGAATTCGTGTTACAACTGCACAGACATACATAAATGCATAAATATTAAAATTTGAATTGGCTGACGTACTGTCGCAGTGGGGGAACTTGTGGATACCCACGCTATTTACAGAGATGAAAAAGAAGAGCATGCAAATAGTAGAGATAAAGCACTTCACCAACCCCACAGAATTGCAGGAGCAATCTTCTAACAGAAAGGGATTAATTAGCAACAAAGGCAAACAGCCATTTGCCTCAAATTATCAGTACTTTTACATGATCATTGCTCACTAGGAAAATCTTTGTACCTTTGTTGCAATTACCTAAATACCTAAGATATGACGACATGGCCTACAAAGCAACTAGAAGCCTTTGAAGCTAGCAGAAATCCGAAATGAAGCACATTTGTTCCACAAAGCCATTTGTTGCAAGCACACCCCAATCTGACAAAGTATTTGACATGATACAAGAAAATGCCAACAGACTGACACAAAAAAATACAAAATAATAATGCTTATTTTCTTGATGAAAGAATCTTGTCAGTGCTCCTTTCTCAGACTCTTCCTTCTCCTCTCAAGGGAAGCACTCATGTTATGCACACGTCGTGCACAAATATGAACTTTGGATTTAAACCTTTGCTTCACTTGCATTTGAATTATGTAAATATCAAGCCCAAGCCCTGTGAAATTCAAAACAGAGAGCACCTCACCTGGATCAGGATGGAACAGGCTTGTCTTTTTACTGTTATACTTTTTAAATGGGCCAGCATAGGGCCAGACTATTTAAAGTATTCTCCTTCTATATTACTATAGGATGCTTTGCAAGTTGTCTTATCCCTGCCTCCCATTCTCCCTTGAACAACTTCCACTTTTCAAGCAAATGAATATTCATTTGCTACATAATTTGATGTCAAATTACAGGCAGTAATAGTATTCAGACAGTGAAAAATACTTTTTTTCTTTTTCCCCAGAAATATTACTATCAGAAGACGGATGGAAATTATTGGTAATGTACCTAAGTCACAGCTGTGAGAATGAAATCTTTATCCCTGTACAAGGAGAGGGATGCTAAAAAATGATATATATCATTATTTATCATTGGTTTTTTGAACTCATTAGTCAGCAACTAATTGACAAATAGACAGGGTGGCTGGCAAACACCAGTGACTTTGCAGCATTACCCTTTGGAGTAGGGGCTATCCTCTCTTTGTACAGCAGCAGCAACAGCCGTGATGGTTTTGCTACACATCCACAATTCCCATGTTTGAAGATGAACACTACCAATTTGGACCCAAGCAGTACAATCCAAATGATCCTACGATTGGGTAGGGCCCCAAACAATCCCTATAAATACTGTCAGCCATCTGCCTAGATACCAGTTTGCTGGGGAAAAAAACAAAAAAATTTGAAAAATTGGGTCTACATCACTCTTGCCTTTTTGTTCCATCTCTGTTCAGATAAGGAAGAACATTTCATTAAATTCCTGCAGCAGCTGCTCACATTTTGAATATATAGAGTATATCAAGCCTTGCACAAAGTCCATCTCCTCCTTCGTGTGATTTTATGCTTATGCTCAGCAGAAGGGCACAGAATCGCTCATTTCTTTTCTGATAAATCTATTTTGCAGATTAGAAGTTAGCCTATGGTAATTTCTTTCCAGCAAGAGAAAACATAATTTTTTCTGCCACTAATATAATCTAATGTAGAGGAAAAGGCAAACAAGAGGCAAGCAAATCTCACTTTCAAAGCAGAGTCTATCTGATCCTGGGCAGGGAATCCTGGTTCCAAACCAAGTTCAAGAACACAACACGAGTTCCCCAAGCCACAACAGCAGCTTAAAATGATTTGCCTCCAAACTGTATATTGGCAGACTGGAGAGGAAGGTCTGGTCTACATTTAAGATATGCTAACAGGCTTATGGCTATATAGGAATTAAATTTTTCCATACCAGCAAAAGCCCCAGAAAATTCATCATCACACTGGCCCGAAAAGAGAGACAAAGAAACAGAAAAGGAGATAGATTTCTTTTTGGGCAACCAACTGGGTCCAAACAATGCCTACAAAAGACTGCGAATGTAACCTGTCTCGTCTCAGTTTTTAAAGTCAAAATTAGCATTTCAAAGTACAGAGTTGACAAAAATTATATTCATCATAGGACAAATTAAACTGGGATGTCTCCTTCCCCAACTCTAACATAGGCACCAAAGTCTTACAAGGAAAAAAATTCCCTAGCTTGCTGTTTTATATGTACCCTCAATTTAAGCTCAAGGAAAGCAAGCCAATCCAGAAATTAGCATTCAACAAGAACTTGATTACAGTCAGCAAATGAAATAAAGGAAAAATGAACCCCAAGGAAAATAACTGAAAATGAGGTAATTGGAAAGGGGGCACAAAACCCCAAACCTCAGACTATCCAAAACTGTAAGGAGGAGGGGAAAATTCAGCTCTTGCTCACTTTGCTCTAACACAGTACATGAGATCATACATTTTCATTCCTTGACAAAGCTCCAGACCTGCAAGTAAAAAAATAATTGCCATGCAAAATAGGGCATCTCAATTTCTGAACAGCCAGAACTTCACAATGCATTTTAAAAAAGGGTACCCATCTCTCAAAATATCAAATGTTTTTTCCCTCTCCTCCCTTCCAATGTAAGTAATTTTCTTAATAATTTTCACCTTTGCACTGTTCAACATAATGGGACAAATAATACATGATGCACAAATAAGTGGCAATGCTCTGTGCAAGTTAATAGGAGCAGTGAGATGCTGCATGTGTGATAAATCTAGTCCTGACAGTGAAATATGCCTCCTAATTAAAAATCAATTATTAAAAACAGTAAAGAAAGAGAAAGGGAAAAGACTTACTCACCAAACTCATAATAAAATCTGGAAGACTTCAGAGTTATGTGAAAAGCAGAAAGAAACCTTCGACATCTATATTTAACTAAAGATTCTTCTAAAACTCTATTGTGAGTTTCTCGATTTTATGATTAAACAGTTCTGTGAAAAATTGTTTCTGGTATCTTTTGTACTTTTATCTCTTCATTCCAAATAGCCATAAAAATGAAAAGACATCATTCAAATTTGGAATGCAGGAACAAATCATTACTTCAGCTCTGTGAAACCAAAGTACACCGATGTCCTGATGTGGCTCCAAGGTGACACAGGAATGATGATGAGCAGACACCCAAAGCTGCCAGCACCTGGACTTACAACACAATGTGTTGTTTACTAAGAATGTTGCCCATTGGGTTCCCCAAAAGATCTCCTCCAGAAGCTGTTTTAAACATGTGTATTGAATAATTTGCAAGTGTTAGACTGGGGTTTTCCAACTATTTCCAATTATTTCCAACTATTTTATGTTTAATTCTTTAAGATTTCAAACACGTAACAGCTCAAAAGCAGCTCAAAATCACAAGCACTTTTGCCTGAACTCAAGCAAGCTGAAATTTCTGGTTTTCATTTTCTGTAAAAGTAAGATACGTATTCATACCCCCAGCAGTGACAGAGAGATTTAATTAACAAACGTTACTGAAGAGATCTGAATCCCATTAATGGAGAAACTATACTGGTATTATGCATTATCATAAATATTCAGTACCCTCAATCAAAAGAAGATGTTGGTGTTTACATATATAATAAAGCTTTAATAATTCACCAGCAATACTGCATGCAGACTACTGCTACCACTTCCTTGTGGAAAAGGGAAAAAACGCATCCAGGATTTTAAAACCAAACCCTTTCAACTGAAGGAAAGGATCACTTCTGTAAAGGAATGCACATTGCCAACAGCAGGTTCATACTCCAAGAGGCTCCAGCAGCACGGGCCTGGCCATCACCTGCCTCCAATGGCTGTGGGCCGCCATTTTCTGCTCCCCTGGGCGAGTCCCAGCCTGAAGACTGCATTTACCCTTCCCTGGTCTGAAGGGGCACAGCTGCCGTGCCACCTCAGGGATGGGCTGCAGACACCTTCATAGAATTATAGAACGGCTCGGGTTGGAAGGGACCTCAAAGATCACCTAGTTCAAACCCTCCTGCCGCAGGGAGGGTTGCCAAACCCTAGATCAGACACTACATCAGGTTACCCAGGGTCCTGTCCAATGTAACCTTGAATACCTCCAGGGATGTGGCCATTGCCCAAAGTCAAGTGTGTTTTTAAAGGATTTTTACCTGAGGAGACTTGGAAAACCTAAATGAGCCTGCTCAACAGCGGAAATGATCGAGGATGAGGTGGCTACCCTGCCCCAGAGTGACTCATAGCCCCTCCAGAGCGCAACAGTAAGCAATCAAACTCTAAGCTATAAAGCAGTCAATTTGGGAATTTTACCTGCATCAGCAATCGACAGGATATGGGGTTATCCTCCACTGGAGATTGCAGGATCTGGGAGTGCACGGGGCACGATTTGCAGGCCTTTGGAAGCAGGGTGGCTGTGGGATTCCTCCTCTGTGGGCCAACGGATGCCGGCTGGCTGCAGCCAGCTCCCCAACAGACAACACAGATTGAAACATGCCAAAACTGCACCCATCAGAGGAGTTTCCGGCATTGCTATGAAAACTTATTTCAGAGAAGTGGAAAAAGCCAAAAAACACTGTCAGGGCATGAGGAGGACTGCGAGAATGTGAAGAAAGGAGCAGCAGCACGCTGACCTCAGCCGCCCGCCGCCATCGAACCAGCAGCCAGCGCGCCGCCAGCCCTGAGGTGAGGCGCCAAGGCGGGAAAGGCGCTGAGGCCTATTCCCTGCTTCGTCAGCTCTTGTTCTTCATTCTTTTCTCTCCCAGCACAAGAGTCAGTCATTAGAAGTTCATTAATTCCCAATAGATTATCAGGATCAGAAATTTTAAGCCTTTATTTTGGGTGGTGGCACGGACAAACGTGCATGAGAGCTGTGTAGTTGAACACATTTTTTAATCTGAGCTAAACCTGTGCCCAAGAAGCAGCATGACTGCTTGCTGCTGCAACCGGTGTGACTTCCTCTGGTTTGACTGTCCACACTGGATGTGAAGCACGGAGCTGCGCAAAACCCTGCCCAGACCTGGCATGCTCAGCAGCAGCCCAGACATGGCACATCTCTGGGATGCTGCTTGCTTGCCTGTTTCCTCTGTAAAATTATTTCAGATTCGTAAGTGATTCATCTTTTCTGAGCAAATGTCCTTCACTTCCCATGGTTAACACATGAAACACGGGTCAGACACGGTGACAAGAACAGCTTCCCAACTGCGTGCCTGCTTGACTCAGAGCAGCAGCGGGGAAGGCAGAAAAAAGATCCATAAAACACAGGAAAAATCCCCTCTGCCATGAAGGGAGGGCCATGCTACCAAGCTCCACGCTGAAAGGATATCAACTTTTGAAGTACAGTCCAGCTGAATAAATACCACTGAAAGTCAATAACCAAATCCTGTTAGGAGCTGCAGTGCTCTGGGAACCTGATTGGAATTTGAACATTTGCATTGATTTTTTTTTTCGCATTACCAGCTGGGAGTAAGCACTGGAAAGAAGGTACGCTGATCGCTCCATGGGAACACGACTCACTAGCAAAGGATTACCTTTTAAAGGATTATCTTTTAAACAAAGAAAAAATTGGTATACTGCAAGCAACTAATTCAAATCAAAAGAAACAGATTAATCCAACAGGATTATCAGGTAAGGCTTCTATACATTTAACATCCAGATACACAGCTTAGAAACATGAACAATTTTATTTAGATGTCTCGGTGCAGTTGTCAAGCACCTTTTCATGTGACAATTACCTGTTCATGATTCACAAATAAAGGCTGCTTATTCAGTTAAGGTTGTTAAAACAAAAGCTTTGACTTCTTATCCTCAGCCTCACAACCAACAGCAATCATCTGTCTTTTTTTTTTTTTTACAGAGCCCTTTCCTTTACCCTTGCATATGTAAGCTCTGATCATCAAGTCCTTTTAACTCCAGCCAGGAAGAAAGATTAGTAGCTGCCTGCACTGCTCCTACATTGTGAAATTTCCAGAACTGAGCTCTTTTACTTCCCTCTGGGAGGCAGAGTAAGTAACAGAAAACCGAAATCAAGCACTGCATGTTTTTTTCCTGAATTGTAACACTTCTGTTAGCTCTTGCAGTATTGCAAAAAGCAAAACAGCGCTGATGCACAAAAATGAAACTTATTTGGAAACAATACCCACTATATGCACTTGTGCCTCTCTGTCTTGCTAGTAGTTATGTTTGTAGCATCATCCACACAAGATTTGTACTGAAATCCACTTCATAATTCTCACAAGCAGAATGGAGTAAGGTAACAAGTGAAAAAGAAGTGCAAAGATAAAGCCTTGTTACTTGACTAACATGACATTTTACCTTGTTGTAACTTTGTAACATTTTTTTAAACTATTAAGATGCATTCGAAGTTCCCTTGAAGAAAATAAAAAATCTGATTACTTCAACACAATATAGCATAATACAGTTTGGTTCCTTAATGTTTCATTCAGCTCCATACACAGGTGAGCCCTACTCGAATCCAGAAAGGAAAATGAATTCAGCAACGGTCACAAACCCTGCTTCTTGATGGTATGAAATATTATTGACTCTAGTGATGTTTCCCACCCAATAATTTTACTTTTCCACATAAGACATACTGTCTTATAACCAAATGAACACTACATTTCCTTAGCATATATTTCACATTAAGAAAAAATACAGTACTAAGGAAAGACTTACCTCCTCCACCTCCAAGAAGGCTGGAATTCGCTGCAATAAGAACAAAAGGAGAATTGTTAGCTTGGAGCTTTTTAAATATAGATGGAACCAAACCAGAAGACGTTTCACAAAACATTTTCCAGTGCTTTTGTTTCAATAACTTTACCACTCTCCACTTATCCAAAACCATTTACTGCAAACACAATCTATGTAATTTGTAATCATAATCTTTACCTTTGCACAATTTTGCAATATCTTTGAGCATGTGAGCTAATAAATAAAACAGTATAAAATTATTAAAGCTTAATGTGCTGAATAGCTTATGAAATTACAATCTTGAATTTATAATTCTATAAACCACATTTCTTTTTGATTACCAAATGAAGTAAAACAGTCTTTCATTTTAGAGAAACTTTGGTCTCTCTTTAGAGAGACTTTGATGCAACTTTTTAACTCTCCACTTTTTCTAAGACATGGGACCTTTGAGGACAACCATGAGAATCCCTGGCCCCACTGAAATCAAAGGATGCTTTACTATTGTATGCAACTAAGTTGGCAGTTCACTCAGCATGTTTAATTGCTTCTGTACTATAACTATTTACCTATCTACCCTGGAAATAGATGAACCACTTATGGAAAGTGTTTTTCAGAGCATGGCCATCCACAATGGTCCTCCAAATAAAGCTAGCAAAACTGGATCCATGCCAAACATATTCCTTTCACATTCTAGGCAAAAACAGAAGGAAAGCTTAGGTAAAGCTTTGAGTAAAGTATTCACCTTTAGGATGTATGAGAATACTAATCCTTGTCATATCATAATATTGAAAACCGGTATGAGAGCAATGGCGAATGCGATGGACACAGGTATTTCTAATTGCCTGCCCTTGTCCTGCTGCAGGACAAGATACATAGAGTATCTTCCAGTATTGAAGTTCGCTGTTACAAGTTACTGTTTCTACTATTTCCTTCAGCTTCTTAACTAATAGGCTTTAAACCAAAAATTCCCTGCCATTATTCTTTTTCATGGTTTTCTTGAGGCTTTCACAGAAAATCAACAGTTACCTTGGATTTCCTCATCTCTTTTTCCGATACTCTACATACATCTTTGACGTAATATCCACTTTCAGTTCAACTATCTGCAACCACCTTTCCCTCAAACCTCAGTGAAACTCTCTTAATCAACAAGCTAGATTTTCCATCTAAGCAGCATGCCCAATATCAAAGAAGGTTCTCTGATTCTAAAAAAGCAACATATACCATTAATACTACCTTACACTGACAAATATTTGTTTGGAAATACAGACAGGTTGGAGCAACAGGCACAAAATGGAAAACTGAAAAAGAGGACACTAAATTTGTCCATGCCTCATGAATATGACATTAAGCTGGTCTGCTACAGCCTTGTGCTGACAAAATGGAAAGTAAAAGTAAAACCACTACTCCTTGTCCTATCACTACATGCCCTTGTAAAAGGATGAGAGACAGACTTCTTACAAGCCTCCTTTAAGAATTAAAAGGCTGCAATAAGGACGCCCTGGAGCCTTCTCTTTTCTAGGCTAAACAACCCACCCCAGCTCTCTCAGTCTCTACTCACAGCAGAGGGGCTCCATCCCTATGATCATTTCATTGCCCCACTCTAGCAGGTCCACGTTTTCCTTATGCTGGGAGCCCCAGAAGTGAACACAGTACTGCAGGTGGAGTCGAGGGGAACAATCACCCTCCTTGACCTGTTGGCCACATTTTCTTTGATGCAACACAGGCCACAACTGGCTTTCTGAGCTGCAAGCATGCACTATAGGCTCATGTCCAATTTTTCATCCATCTGCACCCTCAGCTCTTTCTCTGAAGGACTGCTCTCAATCCACTCATCCACCAGTCTGTACTGATGTCTGGGATTGCACCAACTCATGTGCAGCACCTTGCACTTGGTCTCGCTGAACTTCATGGGCCCACTTTTCAAGCCTGTCCAGCTCCCTCTGGATGGCATTCCCTCCTTCTATTGTATCAGCTGCACCACTCAGCTTGGTGACCTCCACAAATATTGCAGATTAACACTGAACTTCAATTTCTCTATATTTACCTGCTCTTGCCCCCATTGAAATTCAGTATTAAGGACAGACACAATTTAGAAACAGCCTCATATTTTTTCAGAAGTTTCCAAAGTACTCCTGTAACAGGCAAAATCACCTTACCTGTGGTAAATTGAGTATATCTGAGATAAAACTCAGTATACTTCATATCAGAATAAAATAAGAGCAACAGAATGTTATCTTCTGCCATGAGTCTGCTATTCAACATTGTTCTTACTGGCATTGCAGAATGCACCTGCAATCACCATTCTAGTTCTTGAATGAGTCAAATTCTAGAATTCTAGTCATTATCTCTGAAAGACTCGAGAGACATAGCTAAGATCTACTGTATCTCACTATTACAAAGCTTCCACTGTTAAAAATGATTCTTCTGAAACCCAGCCAAAATCCTCACTGCAAACTCTCATTAGCTGACTTCTCAGAGAATTATGTTTTTCTCATGAACCTTTCCCGACAATATTCACCTTTACAATACCTTCTAAAGCTTGCTAATAACATATAAGTCAGCATCATGCACTTCTCTATAGAAACAGTAAAAACCATTCTAACAGATTTTTGGCTCCAATACATCTGTTGCAGCTCTTGGAATCACGGCACTAATAGTAATTCATAGGTTTTGTTGGTTTTTTTTAGCATTAAGCTTCCATGCTAGAAGGAAAATCAAACTGTATTCTTACAATACTAGGAAAGCCATGACCAAACTATGTTTACAGTATTCTTTCCAGAAAGATGTTACCCAAAAAAACTCTTCTATTTACAGATTTTTCAGAAAGGTTTAAAAAAACATTCCACTCAGTTTTCAGGAAAGTCTTATCATTAAAGAAGTAACTATTTGCTTAACACTGCAGGAACACCTCATCCACAGCCAGAGTTAGGATTTTCGCCTGGATTCAGACAGCAAGTCAGCACAGCCCCAGAGCTGTGATCACATCACATGACATTGGAGCAAGTATGACCTCTCCTTTTCAGTCCCCCCATTCTAATTATCTAGAGCTGCATTTCATCCAGCTGTGCTTCCAAATGATCAAGTCTTGCAAAACACCTTGAAAGGGGCTCCTGCTGTACAGACAGGTGTGAGCAACCAGCAGTGGGATTCTAGAAGCTTTCAGCCTCCAAAGCTGATGCAGTTCAAGCTGCCTCTGAGGTTGCACCATCTCCCACCAAACTCAGGACATGCCCAGCCTTAAGTAACAACATGACAATACTTGTAGGCAAGTTGTAAATCCATCTTGACTAATCTTTTGTCTCTCTTTCTCCATTCCAGAGCTGAATAAGACTCTCAAATCACAGGAGATTTAGCAGAGTGAAGGGAACTGAATTGTTACAGAGTTACGGAGGCAAAGAACAGTGAAAGCAAGCAAGTCTAAGAGGTGCTACAAAGAAATGTGCAGTAAAGACTCCTTGCACCTCATTTCATTCCCCATGTTCCCCTTTCAAGCTGACCTGCCCAACCTACCTAAAGGCACTTCTTTACAAACTACAACAGATTGCTGGGCATCAACTCTGAAAATCCAGTCACAACACAGATCTTAAAATATGATTTTCACATGTACTCATTCATACCAAGACGAGTGATGACATGGAGTGGTCAGGCAGCCAGCAGAGTACAAAGTTCCCTGTCAGACTGCAGTGTAACATATGTTGATAAAGCCCCTCTCAAAACATCCCACTTAGCAATGGCCCCCAAGTGATAACACAGAGTTCAATGAGAAAAAACAGCCACATTTGGTGAGCAATTCCCAGGATGTGTACTGAAGAGCAGCGTCAGGATGAGACAAATCACAGCACAGGAGGTGTCGTGCATCTGCCCCTAACTTTAAAAAGAGTCGTGGACTCCACATTTTGAGGGACTGATCTCACCCTCAGCCTGCCTCAGTATGGTGAACAAAAGTACATCCAGGAGTAGTAATGTGGCTTTCAGCCCTTAGGTCTAGATTTCTTATTATTAGATACATTAGAAGCATTAGCAGCAAGGAGTGTTTCTACAAAGTTCAGGCTCCTCTCTAAGAAAAAAAACCTACTTTAAAAAATCCACATAAGAGAAAACACTGTCTCTATTCATTCAGTATAGCAATTTAGCCCTTAATGAGGGGTTTATGACCCCAGATTCAACCAGAAGTTCGGTATTTCTAATGACTCAGCACCTCAATGGTTTTGGCTTTTATTCTTTTTAACACACAGGAACAGCACAGGGATAGGGATACTAAACAAACTCCATGAGCGCTGCTCTGTTCTACCCAGAACACTCAACCCTTGCTCTAAAAAACAAAATTCTTTCCAAAACACTTCTGCAGAGAGAGAGGAAAAAAAAAAATACAACCTGAGAGAAAAGAATTTAAAGCAAGCTTAGTTTCTCATTATGGGATATCCATATTGAAATCTCAGGTTACTAAAATGTACAAATTTGAATAATGACTAATCCAGCATAATTTACAAATAAGAACTGGACATGAATGTTTTAAATCTCAGCCTTCTTAATGAGTTAAGTCATGCAGCTTTCCAACACTTTTTCAACAGAATAAGCAGACCAGAAACTCTGGCACAAGGCTTAACATTTTCCTCAATGATCTCCTTACAGCAGTGCCCTTGCCAAGAAGAAGGATTATTCGAAATTTTGTGGAAAGTAAATGAATGCTGAAGAAGTTCACCTCAAATGAAACTGAAAATCTTTCTGTGCTGTAAGCCAAAAGATATAAAAAGTGAAAAAGTACGGGTTGCTTCAACTGACATTTGCAGTCACAAAAATGTTTTTTTCCTGCTGTCAATTCTGTTGAAGTTAGAAAATAGAAATGATGCGAATACCAATTTTTGTGATGTCTCAGGAGATAACATGCTTTTAGCTTTGTTAACAACATAGCTGACTAACTCTGGTTACTTTTGTTGGCATATACTCATCTGACAACATTTTAAAAACGTAAATTCTTCTGGGAGCATGTCTTTGTCAAGTATTAATGGCACTAGTAACTTAAATTGACATCTATGTCATGCAGCCATGCATCTGTCAGTATAATAAAAATATACTTTTAAAAGATTACTTGATATTGTCTGACTTTGGCAGCAGATGTTTGAGCTTATTTTGATGTAAAAAAGATTAAATATTTTTGTCAATACTTTCTAATTGTGAAATTTATTCAAGAAGACATCTTTATAACTGGCAGTGTTGTAAGATACAAGGCACTCTATTGCCTCAGACACCATTTTTATTCATCAATAAAACATAATAACAGGCAGCTGGTGAGCAGAGTACAAGTAATTTATGGAACAGGAAGCTACATTTCTTCTACATGTTTTCTGAGGCATCCTTACCTGCCACTGCATTTTGTTTGATCTTTCCTCAAGAAAGCAGAGAGAACAAAGAAAAGTGAGCTAACAACTGCACCCGGTACGTTCGACCATTTTTACACAAGATGTGTTTTGGTACCTTAAAGTAAAAAGCTTCAGGCTTAAAGATCACAAAGTAATTTTGAAGTATAGACAGTAAATAAAATGAAGCCACGTATAATATAGTACAGTATAATCGTCATTATAATTAACTTTATTCAGAATACTTCCTTGCACGCAATGACACTACAGTTAGTAGAAGTAAAATAACATTACAATAACAGACTCAGCCAGATTTGCAAAGTTATATAAGTGCCTAATGATCCAAAGCAGAGACTACTGGAAATTAGAAAAGCCACCCAGCCTATGAAATACGCCTGACTTCAAACATTTAGGCACATCAGAAAGTTAGCATCATTAGCATCTCCAGACACCTATATGCATTTTGCAAACACAGCCTTCAGATACTTACTCAATATGGAGGGTGTGGCTGTGTCCTGCACACAACTGCACACCACAAACAGATCTGTGGTAACACGTAGCAGTAATTTACTTAACTGTTTTCTATCATGCAGAAAATTCCTACAAATGAGTCCCTTCCCTCTGTTCCTGGAAAGGGCTCTCACCTCTCTGGACTAGCACTATACAGCCAAGCTGGGTCGAATCCACCAGCTCATGAGCAAGCGGGATGCTGATGGAGATGGCCCCAACAGGACGGCAAGGACAGCGAGCTGCCTGCTCCGCACCCATTGGCCCCAACATCCCAGCACCTCGGAGCCACTGGCAGCCCTGTGCTAGCCAAACTCTCAGAGCCCTGACCCACACTGCTCCTGGAAGCTAAGCCACATCTGCATTTAGCCCAGATGTTTTAGGGTTTGTTTTTAAACAGATCGAGAGCAGAACATATTCTCGATAAATGCCCAAGAACTCAAGCTTCCATTTGGCAAGAAATCTCTTCTGCTCATACAAACACCTCTGTAAACAAAAGTGAAGGTCTCCCCACGTAGGTTTATCATTGCTAAAAAGTACTAACTCTTTCTAAGGAGACGAGATGTCCTGAAGCATGACCTGATGAGCCTAAACAACTCATTTTCGCCTCTCCATCATCTGTGGGAGCACAACGAGAGACAACAGAAAGGGACTGAATTTTACTTTTCTCCCCAGATACTGAATGCACATACTGCAAATTTGTACAGATTTAAAGATTAGTAACATCTAACGGGAGGCTTTATTCAATTCAAAAGTATAAGTTTTGTATTTGGACCTTACAAAATGGTTTTGGGGCTTACTCCAATCACACAGTCTATGCTCTTCTAATTCCCCCTCTCACAAATTCTCTATGGAGAACAAATTGTTTCAGCTAAGTTTTGCCATCTTTGCAAATAAAGGAGTCATTATTTCTATTTCAAGCCTCTAGAGGGTATTTCATAGGTAGATTAAGCAAAAAAAAAATATATATATACTAGTAAGTGCTCTGCAGTTGAGTCTGTCAAGGAAATTGCCTTCACAACATTCTGAATTCAATATAGAAACAATAACTGTCATAACTTTTCAGTATTTTTCTTCTTCTAATACATTACCAACTCAATACACAATGTGCATTTATGCAAGAAAGCTATTTTTAAAGGTTAAGCATTGCACCCATTAACCTTAATCAGTCATATGCAAAGCATCTCTGAAATGTGATACCACGAGTACAAACTACACATACATATAAATGCACCCACAGAAACCAACGTAGGCCATGAACACAGGCAAGCAGCAGTCATTTGGAGCACCAGTGTAATGTGAAAGTAGTATGGAAACAAGCACACAGCTATCACTCTGGCATCTAAAATTTTGACTACACTGGAGGTGTAATTTGATGTAGAAGAAACAAAATATGACAGGTTTTTACCTTACAGTAAGACACTAATTGCTTTAATGCAGTGTGAGAGAAAAATAGCAGGAATTGAAATTGTTCAACACCTATTGGGGAGGAAATGAGAGAAAGTGCTTGGCCAAGAGTACATCCTCAACATTGCCATATAAACTTCCACACAGACTGAAGCTTACACTCCAACTTAAAAAGGAGCCTAAATTTTACAGTAGCCCAAGGATTTGAGGTGCTTCTCGGTGGGAAAGTCAACCATAGTAAAAGATGCATAACTTAAAAGGGAAAACAAATGAACTTGCTTTTAAGGGCTGTCATCAGGACATCTCCAATCCCAAAGACAACTCAGCAAAACACTTTAAGGTGAAATCCTGCCAGAACAGCACTTCATCACTTCATGCCTTCATACCTGTGAAATTCATGCCCTTCATACCAATCAGCTGCTATTATTTTCAGCTAGACAGAAACATCTCTTCTAAATCAAATGGAAGTGATGCAAAAGAAAAGGGTCTCCTGCCAGCACCCGGTGAAGGACAGTTAGAAGAACCTGTTTGGTGAGGCTGACCTCATCTCTGCGAGGGAAACGAGACAGACTTGTTGAATCAGAAGCTGCAATTTGAATAGGAAGGAACTGGAAAAGGCTAAAACAGGCTGGCAAGGCAAAACAGCCACCGCCAGGCTTTGTGGGAAGCCCTCTGCTGAAGGCACGCTTGTTTGTCACGTTCCTCTCGCTCTGTACGGCAAGCATGAGAAAGGCACAAAGCAGAAAGAATTCCACTCTCAGACACAGGTTGATGAATTGTCACACGCATTACCCGATGGCTAAAAGGAAAGCTATGAATTAAGATTTCATCCATTTCGTGTGTCAAATTGTGGTTTGCTTAACCGCTCAAAGTCGCTGCCTAGATCAAGGTACTTTAAAATAGAGCTGTGCCGAAACGTCAAGCAAAAGGAACCTTTTTCAGGGCAGAATAATGAGGAAAAAATATTCAGGTCTACTACAGACAATTTTTCATCTCATAATTTGGGCCATTTGTGTGGTTTGTAAATGTAGCATTAAAGGGAATCAAAGTGCTGCAGTATATAATTAATCCATTTATGTAGAGTCATCATCAATATTTAAAAGCCTACGCAAAATAGAATAAGAGGTAGTCCTAGGCTCTACCTGCACAATTACAAAAGCAGCTCGGGTAGTAATTATTTCAAAATAATTAGTGAAATTTATATAATTCATGCATCTTTCCAGTATCCCAAAGGTACTAGAAGACGTTATCTGGAATATGGAAAAAATGCAAGTGAAGTTCTTTGTACTTTCTTTGCTTTTGTCTTCTCAAAATTACAACCCGCCCTGAACCTCCCAAAGCCTGCCTGTACACAAGGACACCATTCTGTAAGCTATTTCTTTTCTCTTTCTTTCCCTTTCTTTCCTTCTTTTTATTTTTTTTAAAGCATCACTTAGGTACTACATAGGGTACTTAGGGAATACCTAACCACAAGATTCCACTTCAATTTCCCTTGCTAGGAAATAGTTGCATAATATTTGACTTCAAACAGGGAAAAGTCTGCACTGTCTGATTGCAGAAAGTTTTAATAAAGCAACAATTACGCTGCGGTAATGAAATCAAAAGGTGATAAAAACTAACACACTTCAGTCTTGAAACATTAATATTCAACACCCCGTTTTCAAAACAATAAAAAACCTTAACTCGTGATAAAATTCAAGTCCACTGCTGAAAAGAAGCTACCTGGGGCCCTGCCCCAGCAGCAGAGCGGTGTGCGTGTCCTTGGGGCAAGCAGTACACGAGGTGCTGGCAGCCCTTCTGCTCCGCACACGGGCGGATGGGCAATGGCAGTGCTGACTGCAGCTGTGGGGCTGCCCTCCATGTGTGCATTTCAGAGCACAATTAGCGTGCGCCCACACCACTGGTTTTGCTGAGGATATCAACACTCATGAACAACACTGGAAAGTAAGGAGGCAAGGCAAGGCAAGGCAAGGCAAGGAAAGGCAAGGAAAGGCAAGGAAAGGCAAGGAAAGGCAAGGAAAGGAAAGGAAAGGAAAAAGGAAAGAAGAAAAAGAAAAGCACACGTCATGCCCTACCAAAGCAGCCCTCGCATTTTTTCCCAGCTATGCAGACAAGACTTCACTTGTAAATTTTGCCGCAAAGTTAGAGGAAGGCAAGGTGTTATTGCACTGTTTTTGCAAGAGCAGCCTGGAAGGAAGATTTTGACAATGAATTATAAGCTCCTGAAAGCAACTAGCGCAGACATGTACGATCTGAGGAGCCTGCAAGCCAAGTGTCGAAGCCAGGACTACGTGAAAGCACATCCAGCTGAGCCAAAGTAACATGCTCTGCATACGAACGTGTTACATAACCTCTCTAATGATCCTTTTTTTGTATAGCCTGAAATTAGAAGCGGCTCCCACTGCGGTCAGTGTGAGCCACACTACAGAAGAAATACAGAACCTGGTTATGTGTTTTCCTGTCCATTTTGTTTTCCAGCACCGGCCCAAATTGTTGCCACAGGGCTAAACGGTGCACAGCAGTCACATATTCCTTTATGAAGGAAAGTGGAACTTAATAATCGGGATGTTTCAGCCAGAACAGGAAGAATGCATTACAATAGCATACAGAACATACACCCTACATTGTCCATGAGAATACTCTCCCAAATCTTCCTGTGAATAGTTGTCAAATATACTATTCATACTTGAAGTGAATGTTTCAAAAAGTTACAATCTATAAGCTAAAAAGATCTTGAGAAGACCATGAAAAATATGAAGAATAAACTGCATCTGTCACCCTTCTGTACCAGAGATTTCAGAAAATGCCCCTTTTATGGTAAAAGTGAGTCAGCTGAGTCAGAGAGAGATTGGTTACCCTCTCCGTTTTACTGATCCTGGAGCATACAATCCATGACATGCCTCAGAATGGAAAAACATAATCTGGAGTTTGAAAAATACAGAGAAAAAAACATAATTACTGTTTTTACTGTTACCATTTTCACATTCTGTAAAAAACAAACTCTATTCAGGAACTTTACAGAAAAGGCAGATCACAAATAATCAAAATGATACGAAGGCCTGTAGATGTTTTCACAGGCATGACAGAGCCAAGAGCCCAGATGAAATCACTGGAAGTGACAGCATTTCAGATTCTGCAGGACTATTCTTTTCTCCTGTCAGGTTGCTGGGGTTCTCTAATCTTTCCTAGCTGCAGATACTCACCACTCCCGATTTATCTCAGCAATTGTCAGGCTGGAGCAATATTGCTCGGTTGCTTCTCCAGCAAACACTGCCCTGCTCCCATTTGCCTGAGCACCAGCACTGTCCCTGCTCCCGGGTACCCCGGCCGTGTGAGACATGGAGCAAGGAGCCAGGCAGCTTTGTTATGCTCCCAACATAGCTCCACAGAACTACCATCAGGGCACTTCTTAGTGATGAAAGAGATTCAAGATATTATCCCAAAAAATTGCGTTAAATAAGCACTGCTGTTATAAGACTGTATTCAACCAGCAGTGGTACTAAGGCTTTGATGAAAACTTCACTGAGGTTAGACAGGACAAGAAATGTTTTTTTCTCTGAAGCACACAAGGATGGTAGACAGACTGCACCATCATGCTCTGACAGTGCCATGCAGGAAGAGAGATCACCAAGCGGCAGCACCAAACCAGCAACTTCATCCTATATGCATCAGAGCATCATCCCCAGCCCTTCCCATCCTTCCTTCCTCCAGTTTCACTGTTCACATTTTGATACGGCAATGTCATCCAGACTCGGGCTGCCTTGCCCTGCAGGTCTGTTCCTGGTTACAGCAATACCTGAGCTCTCTGGAGCAGATGGACATTTTGGATGCAAATCTGCAGACCAAAGGCTCATTTCCCTAAGAGACCATGGAAAGAGGTGGCCCTGCCAGGTGGCAGCGCAGGACATCTGGGCTACATGAGCCCCAGTTCTGACGTATGAATTCACCCCCTCGTGGCAAAGATGCTTGTGGTTATTTCACCACCGCCACCACAAGCACTTCCACCACAAATCCTCTCAGCTCTAACCATTCCCCACAACCGCAAGAGCTGCTTGCCCTAGCTGTTTCTCCCAGCATTTCTTTCATTCCTTCTAGTAGCAGCTTGCTCACTGGCTCAGGAGTAGCACCACCACGTAAATGAAATAATGGAACCAGTGTGACCCTTTCCCTGGACCACAGCTCCATTTCTGTATGCCATGCCACCTCACTGCTGGAACCGTGCTCCATCTTCAATGAAAAGGATCATGGCTCGCTAATCAGAGGTTAAGACAGGGGAAAGAAAACCAAAGAAGAACACAACAAACAATTTCTGCACACAATTAAACTGAAGATACATTTGGGAAAGCTAATTAATCATTCTGAAATTTATTGTTCCTTTGATTTTTTTTCCACTAATGAGTATTTTTAGAGAGTTGGTCAAATAAATATTTTTGTGTTTCGGGTTTTACCCATCTTCCTCCAAGGCTAAAAGAGAGATGTAACCCAGGATGAATGTGTCTGGTCCAAGTTAAGTCATTTTTCTCTCAAATACTGCACCACATACAGTCAAACTATCTACAACTCCCTAAAAAGCAGCTCTCAGTATGTTGGTATTTTAATGAGTTATTGTTCTTTCTCTACTTTATACCAGGAACGTTCAAAATCTGAAGATGATCCAAGGATCATATGGACCTTTTGCACCCAGGACTAGCATGTATTCATATTTGGTCCATTCCACATCTAGGATACACAAACAGGGATGCTACAATCAAATTTGTGCACAGCAAACACTTCATTTTGTTATCCTAATCCTACTAACATGATTTATGTGTGCTTTTGAAAAAGGTATTGAGAAAATAGACAGAACTAGGCACAGCAGAAACACTGCTTACTCAAATACAGCAAGCAGTAATATCAAAGGATATGACAGGCACCTCACGCTATATATAAATGCATCTGTAAGGCAGGTAAAGCATGTCTTCACAGTTCCTCAGAAAAGAAAAAAATGAATCACCTTTTCAAGCTCTACACAAAATGACTTCTCTAGCGGCAATTAATAGAGACAGGCCCCAGAGCACCAGTCTCATGCTCTAATCATCAGTGAGAAAGAAATTAAATGACAATTAAAAAAGCCTTTATTGAATATGGAAAATTCTGTTTTCTCTTGGAAAGCAACGACAGCAACCTCATATTCTATAAGCACATTAGCGAGGAGACGGTTCAGTGGGTAGCTGGAGAGGAGCGCGTGTCCCTGAAGCATCCATCAGGTAGATCCACCGGAATACCAAATACACACTGCTGAGCACAGGGTGTGAGCTTATACTCGTGATTCACAGGAAAAGAAGCCCTGGTAATTTATCTCTAATCATCCTGCATAACAATCCTGTGATCTAAGAACATCACTCCTACTGAAATGTATAAAAGCTATAAAGAGCCCCAAAATTTAAACAGAATTTGTTACAGACAGCAGCGACCGTGTTGCTCTGGCTGGGATAAGCGACTTTGCAGGAGCACAGCTCTTTACTTCCCCTGAAGTCTCAAGCAGCCTTTCCTTTATACTTCAAACAAATTAAATCTACCGCAATTAATGATTATAGTTTTTCCTTCAATCAGCCCATATTCCTCTAGGAAATTAACTTAGCTATTAAAAGCCTAAAGGCTGGAAAGGAACCTAGTTAGATGAGTTTTACCTCCTCTGTATTGCCTGTGTAATCAAATGCAGTTTCCCCACCAGTTTAATTCTAATCAGTTTAATTACTGAAAATTACAACGAAAAAAAAACCCTTACTTCTCACACCAGAACAAAGGAGAAAAGCTGCATGTGCCAGTACAAGAATACTGGGTGGCAACAGTTTGGTACTGCATGTGAGAGAGGGGAAACGACTGAAAATATAAGAGAAATTCTAATATTCTTCAGATAGCAGCTATCAGCATAAAGGGGTGGAAATGGCAAGCCACAAGTCAAGAATAAAACTCAGGGCAGATTATTTCCAAGGTGTGAAACTGGGGAGAGTCTTCAGCGTTGCAAAGCCTTGATTACATAGGACCTGCTCAGCTCTCAGGCCGTTTCCTACTCAGCCTTTCGGCCAAATGGAAGTTGCTACACAAAGAATGGAAAAACAAAATATGCTCAGCCCAGGACAGCTTAATTCTGTCTTTTCCACCAAAAGAAAGCAGTCAAAAACTCAAATGCAGCAGAGCTGCCATGAACATGGAGAGAAAACTAAGCTAGAAGCCATAAACTTTACTTGCCGTGTCACTAAACCTGAATTATTCTAGTAGTCCATGCAAATGGAAGGATGTGAAATCAAGGGAAAGCTTGCAGATAACTGTCTCAAGTGTAGAAACATACTCTGGTGGAGCCCAGATTGAAGAATAACACCAAGAGGACAATGAATCCCAAAAAAGAAGTCCAAGATTAAGACAAAAAGGAATAAAAAATCCCTAAAACAGACAAGGAGTGAAAGAAAAAGCATTAGATGGTCATTGAAATGCTCTATTTTTTATGATAAAATATACTGAGAGGACAGGTCTCTTAAAGAAGTCAGACACATAAAAATACAAATAGGGAGTAAGTTTGCATGTTTTTCTCCACTTAATTTCCACAGCAAGATTTCTTAGCATTATAAAACTTGCTTTTCTAAAATTATTTCATGGTATGTTTTTCTTATCTTCTGCCACAAGGACACTTCTGTGCTGAGCAGGAAAAGGTCACGTAGCATCATGCTTTTGTTTCTTCTCAAATACTCAAAAAGAAAAAAATCCATTCTTTCCTTACATCCTACATTCTTCTTAGCATTTTCCCTCTTTGACCATAAAGGCTCCATTGTCTACTTCATAATTTTAAGGACATCAGTTATGCCCACTTGAAATCTCCTCTGCCAAAATGACTAAACCCAGTAATCTCATTTAAACTGCTAGTTTACATTTTACTGATACTCCAAAGTCATCGGATCTCTACCCAAAAGAGGTAGGAGTATTTTGGCAACCAACTCAAAAATATTGTGGTCACCGCAGAAAGTGGAAAACCCATTGATAAGAAGCAAGCAAGGGAGATACCAGCACTTAAAAGCCTAAAAACATTAGAAGCAAATCATTTTATTTCTGCTGAGTTCACTTGTCAGCCAGCTTTATACTTTATAATGTGCATTGTCTAGAAGAGAATTCTGACTTACAACAAGCAAAATTTGTAATCTTTCACCAAAAAGAAAACTTGTGAAATCCACAAGTTTTTAACTAACTGTTTTCACTAATCTTTTAACATAGAAAATTGATGGGAGGAAATAACACAGTACTTAGCATCCTGCACAGCAACACGAAAAGGTGAACTACAGAGTCTTTAACATAAGGCAGACTATGCATTTTCTTAGAGAAATACGTCATGGTTTAAAAGACAATCACTTTGTTGCAAGACAGCACACATGATTTTCACAGGATCTCCTGTGCCATGTTTGCAGCCACGTAGTCCTTAGAAGCGCCCTCAGTTTGTAAAGAGCTGCAGACAGCAGCATTATCGGGATGAGCAAACACCAAGTCTGTATCTGAGTTTACAGAGCCCTCCCGAAGGGTTCCTTTAATCAGAGATCTTCACTCCTAGTCCCAGGGTGGAGAATCCTCAGGTTTATGTAAACGCAGCCACTTACACAGAACCTTTGTTCAAAAATACCCGGCTTTAAAAACATTTAAAAGGCTGTAGTTAATGGGATCAAGTCTATCTAAAGAGAACAATACAACCCAATCAAGGCTTTTAGAAGTTCTAGACTGTCTTTAGATAAGATGTCCTCGTATATTCTTACCCATTCCTAATTGTTTTACCATAAACACTTGAGAGGACAATTCATCCAATCCCTTGTCATTTTTTTCCTGGACTTTTCTCTTAGAAGATGAGGAAAGCGGAAGAGCAAGTACCTTGAAAATCCTGACGTACTAATAAAACTCCCTGAGTAAAGCAGGTAAAGAACTTTAAATATTGCAGAAGCATGGACCTCTTAGTAGTAGCTCTTTGCTAATGCTTTTTTGCCTGTTCCATTCATGAAAAAAAAAATTGTTTCTCCTCTGTAGGATCAAACTAGAGAACAGAATAAGAAGACAGGACCAGAAAACATACAAATCACAAGGCAACAAATAAAGACTAAGGTTGCGACACAAGAACAATTGCCAAAATTTTGCTTCTTTAGCTTTTTCTTTCCCCCTCAGAAAATATATCAAAACATCCATATCAATATTTTCAATTCACATTGCAATTCTTGAGTATATCTCTTGGATCATACGAGACACTTCTAGAAATAATTATGGCTATAAAAGCTGCAGAAGATCCTAAAAAACCCAGAAAAGTCAGGTGTGCGTGTTAGTGGAAGATCATCTCAGCAGGCTGATACCACGATCGTCGTGAGTACCTCTCCTGTAACCAATGGAACAGTACTTTCATCGAGGCTTACACAAACTGCATCTGTTACAGTAGGTTGAAGTCAGCTGTTATTAATTCAATCAGATGATACATTCCACCTTGACAATTTCCAAATTAATCTTTAGAAGAACAAAACTGTATTTGTTTGAAGCACCTCAAATAGCTCTTTAAAATGAAAAAAATAAAAAAAGAGAAAAAGAAAAGCTAAACTAGTAAATGAAGCAGTCCATGTTAGCTGTAAAACAGAGAGGATATTACTGTCTGTTCTACCATTGTCATCTCATTGAAGCTGAACTTGAAATGCATTATGTTAGGCATGCAGAACATCCTCTCACAAAGATAGATTCCCCCTCTGGTGGGCCCAAAGGACTCTTGAGAAGAGTAAAGGCACTTAAGCTGTATTCCCTACTCCTCGAAATCAATAATTCCAGAGGACGCCCATTTGGAGGTCCAAGCCCCCTTTGTGCAACCTAACCCAGGCAGAGCTCGGAGCTGTGTGGAGGCCTCTCACACTGCCCCAAGGGTCAGCACTGACAGAACAGCCAGGCTTAAGATGAATAAATTCCCTAATCTGAGAAGTACAGTAGAAGCAGAAGGCTGGATATGTCATAAGTATAGTTTCAGAAAACAAATCTTAGAGCTCAGCAATTTCACTTTTACTGTAATGGATGTTATGACAGCTTCACAGTGGATTCATATTTAAATATAACTTTAGTCCCCTCTTGCATCCTCTGAAACATCCATCACTGTAACTTTTGCCTTTTCATAATTTAAATGAATAATCTTCAGCTCCTAAATACTGCTTCAGTCTGTTATGACAGACAAAATTAATGCCTCTTGCAGCTCCTGCAGAAAGTACTAGAAGTGCCAGCTCCCAGACACTTTGACCTTCCCAGGCAGGAGGCCTCATGGCAGACCACAGCCCCCTCACAGGGAGCAGAGGAGCAGCGCTGAGCTCTGCTCCCTGGTGACAGCGACAGGGCCCGAGGGAACGGCATGGAGCTGTGTCAGGGGAGGGTCAGGTGGGGGTGAGGAAAAGGTTCTGCCCCAGAGGTGGTGGGCATGGAACAGGCTGCGCAGGGCAGTGGGCACGGCCCCATGCTGCTGGAGTTGAAGGAGTGCTTGGGGACTGCCCTCAGACATTGGGTTTGGGTTTTGAGTGGTACTGTGTGGAGCCAGGAGTTGGACTCAGTGAGCCTTGTGGGTCAGGTATTCCATGGTTCCACTCATTCCAATGATTTTGGTGCGGCTTCTCGGCCCCAGGGCAGCAAGGTGAGGGCCAGGCAATGCTGCGTTGCCATGTGAGAAAGGCCAGGCCTTAAATGCTATTTGGGCTTCAGACCACAGGAACTTCAACGCTTTGCAAAATGGCGCCTGCTGCCAGAGGAAAGTAGGTGTTTTCACAGCCTTTATAGGGAAAAAGGCCCCAGTGACCTCCAATGGACTCTATTTAACCTGCCACGAGAGAAAGACTGTAGGGCTAATATTGGTTAAAAAGTGCTACATACCTTTCTGTCACAGCTGGGCTATTTGGGGGTTTTGCTTGTTTGCTTGGGGGAGTTCTAGTTAATTTTAATATATGCATGCTTTCTGTCTTGGGACTCACGACCTACACTGGGCCTACAGATCAAGTAAAGGAAAAAAAAAAGCATCAAAAATCAGTTCTTCACTTTTATAAGTCTCTCAGGGACCTCAGTCACAGTCCAGTCTTCTGGCCAGTAAAGTAAAATGAGTACAGGAAGAGCGGTAATGTTTTGATACTGTTGCCATGGTGTAAAAGTATTATTCCATATATGCACTTCATTACATTTGTCATCAACTTCATATTCAACAGGTAACTTTAAGTATAGCCATGGGAGGCAGCAGTCTCTGATGGCTAGCAGCTCAAAGCCAGGTTGATAAAAAGCCAACAGGCTGGAACAGAATCTTGCATTACTTCCCGAGATATAAAGCAGGTTCCACCAATATTAAGACAATTGGTGAATGCATTAAGAATCTTCTTTCAGCTTCAGGTATTTAATAATGGACAACGAACATTTATGAATGGCACTGAACTACCATCTGAAAGCATTTTGTTAGAAAAAGAATAACAGCGAAAAGAAGTTACATGTTCCAGTTTAATACATCATTTAAAAAGCTTGCTAGAAGGATCAAAGTCCGTGAAAAGAGACACAAAACATTGTTGATTCACAGACATCTTCTGAAAGACTAGAACCTGCAAGAAAATTCTATATCTCAAAGGAGTATTTTTAAAAGCTAAATTATCACCTTTTAGTTTGTTAAATAACAAACGCATTGAACATTTACCTAGCTGCAGTTAAAAAATACAACTGTAACTAAAAATTCTGTGTAATGTGCCCTACACATTACATTTATTAAATTGAAAAAATATTAGTTTCTTCTGTTGAAAAAGAAAAATGTTGAAATTTATAGCAGCTTTAAACACTGTCAGGAACACAAGATTTTTCTCAATTGATATTCCTTTCTTCTTTCTTCCATTTTATCCTCTTTTTATGAATGGCTATATATATCATCTTGAGAACATTGGGGTGGGATATTTTTATTACTATTCAAACGTTTAATGCCTTTACTTCTGCACGGTTCACATTTGAAGAATGTAAGAGAAAATATATATAATGACAAAAAATGTTTGTTAAATCAATCTGCTTTAACTAATGCATCTGAAACTACATGAGCAGAAAACAGATCGGGAATTTGTAAACGACAGTGTTTGGACTATTGCATTTCAAGGGATGTTCACAAACAGCCATTTCAGCATAATGGACGCACGTCCTTGGTTCCCCAGTAGCCAGCAGTCCTTCTAGAAAGCAGTGGAGCAGGCAGCGGAGGCAGCCACTGAACATCCCACCCTGTGGAGGAATCTCTCTTTCCACCAACTATTAGATGGAATCTAGGCTCAAAGTCAGCTTTTGTGGATAACTTTCTTTAAGCTGAGAAGCAGAATTCAACCTATAAGCTTTACAGCATTCACATCACACATATTCAGAACTGGAAATCTGCACTATGTAGGACAGTGAGGGACAGTCAATACCAATTTTCGAAGTATTGAACAGTCCTCTTCCTGCAAGCACATCTGTATTTCTTCTTTGGTACAGCACAGTCAACACAGCAGAAAAATCTGGGTTTTCACTCAAGTCAATACTCGTAAGCAGAAACTCACATCTAGAAGTCAAGCGAGCCCTTAGTGCCACAAACACAGCAGCTCCAATGGGGCAATGTGAGCAAGAAAGAAGCCACAAAGCCCATATACAAGTGGAAGAGCATCAAAGTCTTGCCCGCAGTCCTGCTCACAGCCTGCTCCCCATGCCCTAACCCCCATGTTTGCTCTGTGCAAAGCTCCTTGCATTACTTGTTCCCAGCCCATCTGCGTGCTCTGCTGCCCCAACACTGCTCCATCTGTACCCCACCAAACTGCCCTCCTGCTGCTTGCTGCCCAGCTCCTCCCTGCAAAAGGACATTTTGCCTGTCAGTTCTACTGCATATGGTTTCCAGTAACCAGACTGAAGCTATTTAAGTTATAAAGAAGGCAAATTTGTAAACAAGCAGATAGCAGATGGAAAAGCCTAAAGCAGGCTGCACCCAAGCAGCATTCGCATTTGAGAAAATAACTCTTTTTTCACTGCCCCAATATATATACTGCGACTTCCCAGCTCCTTTCTATCTTTCAGGGTCATCCTTCACAAAAGATGCCTGCAACTCACCCCCGGGTAGTCAAGAAAAATTCAGTTTCAAATTAATTTATCTGAGAGATCCCTTGAGAGGGAATGTGGCTGCTGACTAGGAAACCTTATCTGACAGCCCTGAGCTAAGAGGTCACATGGGGCTGGGAAGCATCTTGATTGAACAATAGCCATTATCCTTTACTATGCATTATGTCATTTTTTCTCTCGAAAACAAAGCTCTTGAGAACATTTGATTGGACACCATATAGATCATTTAAAGTTTGTCCCTCAGTGTCTCATAAATGCTGGCAATATGATTGTGAAACTATAAAGAAACATGTTGTGGAAGCATGCTAGTTATCAAAAAACAGAAGTATGGAAGATACATATGTATAAATCAGACATTGAGCCATTTTTCAACTTCAGCTTAGATGTATACGCAAAAAGTTTCCCTTACCAAAATTCACCATGAGTACTGAATTATTAAACAAACAACTTAAATTAGATATTGAATACCAATCATTAGCAACAATGTGAAAAAACCTGCTCCCTAGAGACAAGACAATCTAATCAACCTGCAGGAAATAAATACTGAAAAAGTTAAATTTAGTGCTAAGTACTATTTTAACCTCTCTGGTTCAGCAAGATTTAAGATTTGTCTCAGAAGAAAGTTATCTCTTCTCAAATTAACTTTACTCTCCCCATCCTTTCTTCCACTTGTTTACGCAATTAACAAGAAATAAAGCAACAAAATCCTATACTGCAATTACACTTCAACTGTAATGGGGCAAAGGATGACCCTTCTCCAAACACTAGCTGAAAACCAACATTTACTTTAAAGCCCCAAGTAATTTTTACTGATCATCACTTGTCTGATTCTTTTTTATTTTATTTTCATGGAGGAACACTGCTGGCATCATCTAGTTTCTACCCATGGAACTACACAGTGGAAACCCAAATCAAGGACAGAATTGGAGGCTTTATGGCACAAATGTCATTGGCCAGCATCCTGCCACCTGCTCTGAAGGAACTCTTAGGGGTGAAGCAGGCTCTGTAACTGTGTGCAGTTAAGATTATAAGTGATGTTCAAACCAGAAATGTAACACTGTAATTTGTCATCCGGAAAACAGAGACTGAGCAATCATATTCAAAAAATAATTCTGTCTAGCAGCTCCTAAATATACAGACTCCACTGCACATTGCTGTGAAGAAAATACTGAGCACTTAATAGTGCACATCAACCTCTGCAAAAAGCAAACTTTTGCACATTCCTGCTCCAGTTAGGAATACCACTGCCAAATGCACAGCCCAGTATCCTCAGCCTCCCTAGACTACCTCCAAACACCATAGGAAATCTGGCTGATGGATGTCTTCAAGGTTGGCCATCCAAGAGCCCAGAAGCTCTCCCAAAAGTCAACATGAGCAGCTCTTCCCTGTACTAAGAGAAGTTTATGGGCAGTGACTTTGGGAGAGGCCGTTCGTCTTGAAGGAAGTCCTCACGAGGACGAGTTCAAGTCCACCAAAGCAGAATTTTATTGTGAGCAAGTGGACATGCTTCAGCTATTTTTTTCTACTTTCCCTTAAATAAACCTTCCAAAAATCAAATTGTTCAGATACACTTCATAAACCATGATGCTTCCAAAACACCACTCGTGAGAAAGATGAGACAGAACATCAACAGTTTTCAGAAATGAGGAAAACTTGGTATTTCCCAGTGCTTGCCGTGGCTCTCAGCCCAGTTCCCAGGGCACTGTCACAGAGCAGCATCTCGCTCCTCTTTCACTGCAGCACCAGTCCTCCCCACTGTTAACAAGATGGGCTGCAGAATACAGAAGTAATGTGTACACTGCATCTGGCACATTTCTTCTGTGCGACGCTCTGCAGACCTACATCATTCTTTTCCTCGAGTTTGGTCCTTCTTGAAGTAATTTGTTCCACCAGCACGCTTCGTGTGCTGCCCATCAGGGAGCAGAACACAGAAAAGGCGATCAAAGTGTTGCTAAACGAAACAAGACAAATTGCTGGCAAACTGGCTTCTTCATCCTGTTTTCTCCTGCTTGGTTTTATTATTCTTATGTAGCAAAACATGACAATCTCAAATACCCTTGCCACAGAAACACCAACGTATTCAGAGCTCGGAGCCATGAGGATTAAGCCATGAACAAAAATATGCATCCAAATGCACAACGTTTTAGACAAATATACACAACAAGCCTGCATTATTTTCACTTGAGTGCTAAGACTGCTGGAAAATGAAAAAGCTTAAAAAGTTCAGCTGTAGCTATTTCGTTGTTGTTGTTTTACATAATTAATAGGACCTTTGGACCACTTAAATGCTTCATCATTGCCCATTTAGCAAACACAAAAAGATGCCTCTTGCTCCAGAGAAAGGCGCTTGGCACCAGCAGGGAAACAGCCCGATTCATCTGAAACAAAGGTTAACAACTGGGAAGCAAAAGCAAAGCGCTAACCAAGGCTGCACTCGTTGCATAAACCCACAGACAACAGGGAGCATTAGCTGGATGAATTCCTGGCTGATAGCCGGACTCCCCAGAGCACCACTTCCAGGGCTATGGATTCCAGAGGCCGAACTCAGCAGGGATTAGGAGGTTTGCAGCCACTTCTCTGCCTGCTATCGCAGAGCCTCATCACTGCTGCCAGGAGGAAACCTGGAAACAGGGGGACAGCCAGGCCACCTCTCAGATCCTTTCCAGGAGGAGAAAAGACAAGAGAAGGATCCTACCACAAGCCAAGCGATTCAAAACTGAACATCATTTGTGAAAACAGGTAAGCATCCTCAGCTGAGCAGCCACAGCCTCCATGGGAAACTGCATGCTGCATCCATCTCTTCTTTCTATCTTTTCGTTTTATTTCTAGTTTGTGTCTTTCCTTCCTTTTTCATCTCAGAAGAAATGTCCTGTCCCAGGGGTGGCAATCCCGTCACCCACACCGCTGGGATGCGCAGTGCAGCGAGGGACGTACTGCAGATGTTATACATAGCACTGGTAAAAACCTTGCTACTTCGAAGTATTTGTAATGTTAGTTAAGAGGCATCCTGTTTTCATTAACATAATATAATGATAGAAACCTAGACACTGAATTCTGACTTGGGTGCCTCAATGGTAACCAATTAACTTGAAGTGGTTCGATATTTTGGGGTTGTTAAAAGAGTTATCAACCAAGTGCCGACTCCTTGATGGAAATTGTTGAGGAAATCTCAGGATAATGAGGAATGAAGGTCAGAAATTACAATGACAGATATTGCAAAGTGTTACTGATGTGTATAAGCAGTTCTGATTTCACTAAACCTCAACATATGACATGGAAAACACACCAGTCTATCTTGAATTCTCTCTAATTACAATCAGTAAACACTGATTGCCAGAGAATGAGCAATTTATATAAACAGACATTGCTCCATGTTTTCACATGCACTGAGGACGATTGTGACACACAATTCCACCGAGTCTATTTCAGCATTCTTCCTTACGGACCAAAAACTGTAATACACTCTGTAATAATGGAAAAACTGCTAGCAATATTGCCTCTAGAGAGGGTCGGGCTTGGTTTTAAGACCCTAATTATTTGGTTTTTCCATCACGCTATTTTTGCTGTTAGTTTCAGCGCTATCAGTCATAATTAAAAACATAAAATATTGTAATCCTGTTTATAACCCATCTCTGCAACAACCATAAATTCATAAACCACTGCAAGACAAGTTACTATCCAAGCACATATATATAGATTATTACAAGTGTTATCTAGGCTTCAATGTTGATCATATTTCTGCTCTGATTTTTCTTTCTAAAGCAACACTATTTTTCAGATCCTGAAAATAGTTAATACTTAATGGCCTGTGCCAGAATGAACACTGCTGCTTCCTCTGTCACTAACTAGACATCTAACAACTTCATGGTCCCAACTGACTGCCAAAAGCTGATCTGGGAGAAAAGAAAAAGAAAGAAAGAACAAAACAAATCCAAAAAAAACCCCACCAAACCACCTGTGCTTACAGTTAAGAGAATCCCTGCCTTCCAGGTGCAGCACTGCTGCCGCCAGCCCGCTGGATGATGCCTCCGTGCCATGGTGGACCCTTGCAGAAGGCCACCAGCTCGTTCACACAACTCAGTATCGTGAAGACCTCCCCACAACCTTCAGTTTTAAAATTTAATCTCAGTCCTCTGTCCTGCTTATTTGGATGTGCATTTCTCCAGTGTAAGGGCCTGATCACACTTTACTGTGCCTCTACAATGAAGTATTGATTCTACACGGGTCCTGTAGAAATTCTAATTTAATACAATCTAGCAAATTAGAGAGTCATATAAAAGCAGTACTTTAATGTGGAAGGTTTAATAGGATTTTTCCTAATCATACTATTTTAACACTTAAATGGCCGTACAAACAGAAATCAAAAGTCTCCACGCTCCCAGTCCCATACACCACTTTTCCAATTCATAGCCTCAGGAACTGACAAAAAGATTCAAAACGCAATCTCTTCTTGCAGCAGCACAGGAAGGAGATTATTGCATAGTCCACCTCTACAAACTCAGGTCCCCCAAGACAGGGGGCTGTGAGGCACCTGACCAGAGTAACAAGGAACTGCACCTGCCATCTCCTCCCCAAAGGCATCCTCAGCTCCCTCCAGGAAGGCTTACTTTGCAGTAACCCAGAGGCTCACAGAGAGTTTGAAGACCACTCTGCTTTTTATATCCAGCCTGTTAGTGGATCATTTTTTATCCTGCCCCCTGCAATTGCTGTTTCTACATCCTGCAGCAGGACACACTGCAGCTGACAGGCTCGTGCCCACCAACCTCAGCAGGAAGGACAGCCTGCCACGTCACGCAGCAGCAGCGCAATGCGATCTGAAGGGTCCTGCCCTAAGGAGAAGCACCTGTCCCTCCCCTCTGCACACAGCCTGGGAGCCAGGGAGCATCCCTGACCCCAGAGAAAGAGCCAGTGCTCTCACAGGGCACAGGCAGCGGTGATGCACAGGCTCGGGGCTGATGGCATGTAATCAGGAGCAAGAAAAGCAAGTCGCTGAACAAAACCAAATGCTGTTATTTGACCTCCCGCTCCCCTCCAGACGCTCCCACCCATGCTTTTTGCATTGCGATACAGAGCATGGGCTAGAAACAGACTGTGCAATTCTTTTCAGTGCTTCAGACAAGAATACAAGCTCACCTCTCTTCCAGTACAATACCATGTGATTTTTCTTAGAGATTGTTTTCTTCCATTTACTTATTTTTCTAACCTGCCTCTCGTATATGGCAGGTGGTATTCTGGATGAGAAGACCACAAGAACTGCAGCACTGATTCTAATCACCTACCTTGAGACCCTACTTCTAACGGAGAGCATGAAAAGATCGCCCAGATGAAGTGCAAGGACACCATCATCAAGCACAACATTCCCAAATACGACTGTTCTTCCTAACAACTCACACATTTCCAGCTCAGGGAACAACTCTGTTGGCTGCAGTTGCTGAATAACACTTGGTGGCTTTCTCCTCCACAAACTCCTCCAGCCTCTCCTTAAGCCGTAAGCATTTGCTATACCCTCTGCCAACAAGTTCCCTAAGCCTGGCACCCACTGCACAGAGCTTGGCTTTTGCTTGCTCTGAGCCTGGCACTGGCTGTATTTATGCAGGTGTTAAAAGTTTTAGGTTTTATTGCGCTTCTTTAAATAACTTGCTCAGAGCACATGAAGGCTGCAGACTTGCAGCTCTCAGCTTTCCCCAATACATGTCCAAAATATTGATGCTACAAATGCCACCTTACACACCAGAAACACTTTAGCTAAACATTGAGATCACAAGCAATTCACCTTTTTCATTCTTGATCACGTTCAGAAAATTTGGGAAACTCTCTCATCCTGGAAACATGCTAGTGCTGATTTTTCTGTTTGCTTTACAACCTCTTCCACATTTGTTTCATCTTCAGACAGAGCCTTAAAGTCCCCACCCTGAAAGCTTTTTGCAGCTCAAATCTCTTTTCTGGAGATGTTCTCCTCCCTGCTGCCTGGCTTCCACGTTCTCTGCTCCACCTCTCTGGAGCTGCACGGCTCTACTGGTGACCGAAAATTTTGCCAAACCTCAGGTTAAACACTTTTAACAGTTACAAGCAGAAGGATTTTTCAAAGGGGTAGGAAAAATAAGAAGACATTTTTAAGCAAATTGTTTTTAATGGAGACGATCATCTCCTCTGATTGTCTCTTTTTGTTTTCTAAGTGAAGCCAGTGAAAAATATTTTTGCACCTCGTCAAGTTTTATTTGAAGTCTCAACTCCCCTAAAATCACTCACATCTTCCACAGCTGAATAACCAGATCACTTATTTTGGTCACAAGGAAAGAGGGAGGCTTGAGAAGATTGGCGAGGCCTTGCCCCCATTCACGTCCTCACTTGGTCATCCTTCCTCCTTATCCACAGGGCAAGTCTCCACATTTCTCTTTTTTGTCCCCTTGACCCTGCCTGTATTTCAGTTCTCTCTATGTTCTTTTCTCTCAACTGCCCATCCCTTTATTGGAGTATTCCACAGCCTTTCCTCTGCTCACAGTTAAGAAAGGCCCCAGCAGATCTCCAGGTCACAGGCCACAGTTGTGACTGCTAAAATTTGCTGGTATTCATCAAAGACTATGCAGAGACTTGGAAATTGCTGCAGAAAACCTGTCAGATGGCTCAATTCTTCATGGCCACATTCACATTCTCTTCCCCCTGCAAGGTCCCAGAAAGAGAAGATACCTCACAAAAACCTTTTAATGTTCTGCATCTTAAATTTGACCTGGCAGAACTCAAGCTTTTCCTCTCACCCTCATCTATCCCATTTCTGCTTGTCATTTGCAGCTCTGATGCTTGTCCTGTCCTTCCAGCCCCACCTCCAGATGTCCCATCCTGTGAGGTACCACCCCATGTAAGTCCCCCCTTTGGGCACCCCTTGGGCAACCCAGCGGCCTTAGACCATGGCTGGCCAAGTCATTACCAGTTTTAAGCGGTTGGGTTTAGACCTCTGGAAATAGGAATTTCCACAATACGTTTTAAGTCACTACCATGATAGAAAAGCAATAGAAAAATGAAACTTAGTGGGGAGCGGCACAGCAATTTGTGTATCTCACCAACCACTTCACAGCAACGAGTAGTCAACGACCTTCTGCAAATAAGACTTCTTTGCTACGTGACTTATTTGTAGCAAATACAGAGATCTTTCCATATCCTTCTTAGCTTCAGTTCTGATGTAAGAGTTTGCTTTTTCCTAACTTGACACACATTCACGGCACAGGCCTTATCCTAGAAGGCATCATGTGCAAAGCATACAAATGAGAAAACCTACTGAAACCTACAGAAATGCCACCTACAGAAGACCTATGCTTTTAACCAGCAAAAATTCTGTTTTCAGTATTCTAAAATTCAGTAGTATTTTTAGATAATGTTTAACAGTGATGCTGAAGGGCTCTTGGGGCCCAGAGGATCTTGGGTAAAGCAACTACTTATTACAATTTTATTCTGGAACTGCCTGGAGTATATTTGTAACTCAAAGACTTTACAAGTCGCTGCATTTTGACCTGATTGTCTCAGCATACAGGTATGCACCTCATCTCTACAAGCTCTTCCTTAACTGATGAAAAAACAAATAAATTTGAATAAGAATGTATTCCAAACAGAATGTTACTTAAGTAGGAAAATTCCTGTTATTTTTGTATTGCAGGAAACAAATTTCAGTGAAGAAATATGAGATAGGTTTTTTGTATATGTAATTAGTATATTAAAGAACCTTACTTGAATACTCATATGCAATTTTAAACATAAGGCTTGCAGAATAAGATATTAAGAACAATTACTTTTCATTAGGAAAGATTACTTATTTATACGTATCTTTTAATCTGAACAATTATGGTTCCTCACACATTGCTGTTGTTATCAATACACAATTTGTTTGGAATATATTAAATATTCTGTATTTTTATGTATAATTAATCAAGTTTTCTTGTTACATCTTTTGAATAAAACATACTAGGATGATTTTTCTTCCCCCAGCATTTATGGGCTATCAACCTCTCTGGCAAAGTCAAAGTGATGAACACAATTAAAAGATCAATTTATATTGGCAGTGCCTACATTCTTTTGCAAAGCAGGAATGTTCCAGTCACTGATTGGACAAATGAAAAAGAAGAAGAAAACGGGGCAATTATTACAGCGATTATTAGAAGTCATACTAACCTGAACAGTCTAGTCAATGAGAAGGACTGTGCTTTCCTAAGACAGTTTTCTGTTTTAACATTAGTGCTATCTTCAGAAAGACCCAACGGTGATCGCTCCCCAGCCCTCCAGCTGCTTGCACAATGCTCAGGCTCAGACAAACCCGAAGGCAGATCACAATTCTTGGATTAACCTTGCAAAGAAGCAGACTCCTGCTCTGCTGTCAACACTTCTGTATTTTTGTTGGTTGGCTTGACTCCTTGATCTCCAAGGAATCATCCCGAAGATCAGAGGCGGATAGAGATCCAGAAGAGCAAAGAATATCTAAGCAGCAGAATTACTCAGTGGGAATGTGCAGTTCAGCGTACAGGTGTTTGTCTGCAAATACATTAACATTGCAATGCTGCTTTATTTTCAAGTTCCTTTCTAGCCTAAACAGGTTAAATTTAAAAACGGGCCTTCAAACAACACGGTAATCTAATTGAACTGGTTCTCCTGACAATTAAATGACCAGCCATCTAAAGCTTTATTTTTGTCATTCTCCTGAAAGCAAACAAAGCAAAACAAAGAATTTTGTCCTGCACAGTTTTTTGCAGTACCTATTTCCCAATAGTGAGAGGTGTCGATTTGATCTTGAGCCACAAAGGCAAAAAGCAGAACTCAGCTTGCATTGCATCATGCGGGCACATCTCCCCTCAGACCCATGCTGGACCGTCTCTGGCAATGGAACTGGCAGAGGAGAATTCCCTGCTCTTTGTGGTTACCAGCAATTCCTTTCTGGTATGTGCCTTATATCCCAGCAGTGTCATTCTTCACATCCTAACTTAACTCTCCATGCACTACTGACCTGAAAATAGTTCAAGTCTTTGAACTTGCACTTTTTCAGGTGCAGAACATGCACCTGAAAACTGATTTTTGATAATCAGTGCAATTTATATAAGAAAGGTCCCTGCAATATTTAGGATACAATAAGCAAATATGTAAAATATGAATTACTTTGTAAATGAACCTCGCTCTGTGGAAGGGTCTCTTTGGCTGAAATATTGTGTTTGTTTTTTTTAAATAAAGTTAGGCCTGATCCTATTGCATCTCCTTTCCTGTTGGCATAAAGGGTTGCTATGGGCACACCTCGGGCCCTTTTCACCACCAGTTTGCAGATGAGGCTCACACGCAGATGACTACAGCAAAGAGGCAAAAGGGGACTCATAGAATCATAGAATGGCTTGGGTTGGAAAGGACCCCAAGGATCACCAAGTTCCAACTCCCCTGCCATAGGCAGGGCTGCCAGCCTCCAGATCTGGTACTAGATCAGGTTGCCCAGGGCCCCAACGTGGCCTCAAACACCTCCAGGTACAGAGCATCCACAGCCTCTCTGGGCAGCCTGTTCCAGCACCTCACCACTCTCTCAGTGAAGAACTTCCCCGACGTCCAATCCAAACCTTCCCTCCTTCAGCTTAAAACCATTCTCCCTTGTCCCATCATTGTCTACCCTTGTAAAAAGTTGATCTCACTCCTGTTTATAATCTCCCTTTAAATACTGAAAGGCTGCAGTGAGGTCCTTCTTAGGTTCTGTGCTAACAATTACAGACCTGTCAAGATTCATCACAACAGAGAAGCAAACACAAACAGCCACAGTTGCAGTAGCAATAGTTATGACAACTTGGAGTAAGTTGTAAGCTGAGAAATGAGGGCAGGTGAGGTACCCCTGGATATTGATGGTGCCCAAGCAATGTCAATAGCGTCCTGCAAACCTGCATTATCTTAGAAATGCATTGTTTTGCTTTGAATAGCAAACCCCTGTAAGTAACATGATTCAAACCCTCAAATCTGCATTCTAACACCCAACCAGCAGATGCTTCTATCACATCGAGGTGCCCCTTACAAAGCCTGAGCTGAAAAAATCAAAATACAGCAGTTTGTCTGAGCCCTTTGCAAGGACTGGGTTTCAGTGAGAATTCCATTTTCTGATATGCCATGTATTGCACATCTAAAACCTTTCACATGCTGAAGTGGAAAAAAGCCAAAAGGCAGTCACAATCTTCTGCAATTCATTTCTGGAAAAAGAAAAAACTTTTTTTTCCCTTTTACTTGCAGTGTAACATTTTGTTCTGGATTTCTTTTTATGTAAGCTTACATTAGCAAAAAATCAGAAGTAGGAAGCTATTTCATATCCAAACATTTCAAGATAAGAGAGAGAGATTTTCTTCCCTTAGAAGCAAAAATTTACCATCAGCTCCAATTTCTTTTCCATCAGAACTTCAAGCTTTTCATCACACAACATTTTCCTGAAGGAAAAGCAGCCCTTCAGAAAGCTTCCCTCAGTCTTTTAAGTTGCAAGCGGGCTCTCACGCCACTAGAAAACCTGTTGACATTACTGTTCTGGGGAAAAAAGTCCCCTTTTCCTGCCTCATGTAACCTTATTTGTTGGATTTCTGTGCAGAGCATTTGGGAGTTTATTAAAATAACTTCCACGCAAATGTCAACATTGCAACAAGCATGGCCTCGGAATTACAGCCTCACAGATCTAAGATGCACACACGCTGAAGATGCTGCAGCCTGGTCCAAGCAAGATCAGCCATTATATTTCAATTAACCCACTGCAGCACTTCGTTCCATCTGTAATTCAATGTGTTAGGCAACGAGCTCTGGCAATTTGCAGAATGTTTTTTAACACTTTGCTCTAAATCGCATCAGAGACTGCAGACAGAACACGGTTATCATTTTACAAAGCATTTCCATAAAATTATGAACCAACAAACCAATTCAGAGGTTTGAATTATATAAAAAAAAAATAAGGCAGGTGCAGAATAAAGATCCCAAGATCATTAAACTCCACTGTGGTTTACATTCTTTCAACAAGATTAACAACATCTACACCATTTAAGGATACTTAGAGCCAACTATCACTGCATGAATTGTCAACATCCCCTGGTCCCACGCAGCTGACAATGATTTCTGTCACTAAGAGGTATGCCATCTCCCTCTTCCATGGATTTGGCATTCTCCTACTTCTAAAATGATGCTGAAAAAAATAAAAACAAAACAAATATCTGGGTTTTTTTTGTTTGTTTTCTTTTTGTTTAAGTGAGGAGGAGTTCTGAGTTTATGAAGTCTTTCACTGAAAGCTCTCTGTGGGTATTTCTTTCTACTTCCCCACATGGAAAACTCTTCCACCCAGAGCTCTTCCATCCCCATCCAGAAGGGACCTTTCCGCTGCCGGTGTCAGATTTGGGGAAGTGCCGAACGCTGAATTTTGGGAACTCCTCTCTCTGATCCTTCCCCTCCATGACGCTGTTGGAGCCTTGCTGCCAGGCATACCTGGGCTGTCACTCCTGTTCCCAGGTGCTCACAGCTCACATCAGAGATTGCACATTAATGTATGCTGTGGAACCAGTTTTTTACAACCTTATAATATTACAAAAACTCCCTTTGTGCCAAGAGCCTTCACATGGAATCGAAGTTCCTTTCTGTGTATGCAAGTGCCCTGCTTTTTATTTGTTCAGTATTTGTTCCTGGATTTGAATGCATTCTTGCTATGAGTGTCTGTACATCTGTATTGCACGTATTGTGTTACCCTCCTTGGAATCCACACTCGTGCTCCTCTGCAGCACTGAAGACGCCCATCTGAATTCCACTCCTCCCACCTCAATACAACGCTGTACGTTCCCACATTTCTTCAGTTCTCTGCAATTACAATGTGCAAGTTAAATTTTTGGGTTTTCTGTCATCGTCAACAAGCTCCTCAAACCTACAGATGATAAGAGATTTTCCAAGCAAGTAAACACCAGTATAAATTTGGCTTTCAATGGCAGCACTCCCTGTGGCAGTACTTTTTCTTGCCTGCCTGCCCATCACTTCCAGAACAAAGATAGCAGCGAGAGAAAGACTCAGGCACCGGAGGTTTCAGAGTGGCACTCACCACTCCTTCAGAGAGGCACAGATGGAGAAAAACAACGGAAAAGTGGGGGAAATGGAACCCTGCTCTGGGCTGCCATTTCAGGATGCCCACAAAATGGATTGGCCCTCCAGCAGCCCCGTTCTGCTCTCACCTCTGTTCTTTGCAGAGCTGCTGACTGCAGCCACCTCTTTCAGTCAGAGGTTTCCCACCACACAGCAAAGATTCCCAGCCCTGAGGGAGCTCCCCCTTTCCCATCTCCATCCTCTCCCTCCAAGAAAAGGGAAGAAAACTCCGCAGCCAGACGGACCCTTTTGAAATGTCTTATTTTACAGAAATATGTTATTTTCAGCAAACCCATTCTTATTGTTCATTAGTGTACAACCAGCTTTTTATTGCAAAATAACACTTAGCAAGAAATAGTTCTTGTGCAGATCTCATTCTTCTGCTATTTTTCACCCAGCTCGAATGTATACACACAATAAATAAGCTATAATTTGGGTTCTAAAACAGCTGTCATCTCTTATGAGAACTTGCTGCTCACAAGCAATGTTTGTTGCACATTTAATCCTATAAAGATATAATACCCGTAATTATGCTATTGTTATTAAGGCAATCATAACAGATACCATATGGACTTTAAAGTGGCTTCGAGTACAATTTTTTAACAAACACAGCATCACTAACTCATTGCGCAAGAAAAATCCATGCTGCAAACGGCACGCTATTGGCAACATATATTGCTTACTATTTATTCTTTTTTTACACTGTATGTACTGAGAATAACAATGCAACTCATGGCTCCTATTGATATCTCACTTTCAAAGGCTCTCCAGACTCACTGCACATCATGTTTTTAATATACCAGGGACTGCATGCCAGAATTCAATGCTCCTGCAAATATGCCAACTTGTAGCTACGTTCAAAACGAGCCACTCACCAGGAATTAGTGCCAGGGTAAATCAATGGCACATTCAACTGGATGTTCTAGCTCAACAAACTGAATTACACGCTATATACAGTCCTTTTGTGCACGTCTGTCTTTTTTGCATCTTTATCAACAGAAGCTGAAAGGGCTAGAAATGAAGGTCCAGAAGGCTGTCAATTATCCAGCCAAGGATTAGCAGAGCAGGAAGCAGTTTTTTCTACCTGCACATTAAATGCTAGATTCACGCATCAGAATAAATTCCGCAGTGTCTAAGCCATCGCACCCCGTCCCCACGCCCCGCTCCCATCGCTCACTGCTGCTGCGGGGCTGAGTGCTGGGCTCTCGTCGGCAAAAGAAACCAGGGCAAAGGCTCTCATCTCTCTGGTTCTTAAATAAACCCAGCATCTGGACCCACTACACATGCAGTTTTCTTTTTACGTTTTTTTTTTTTTCTTTTTTCCTTCTATTTCTTTTCCCCCTCCTGTTGCTCAGCCATCAGATGGAGCTTGTTTCTTTTTTTACAGAATAGGCTTCCCAGCTGTATGCTTCAGGAACACGAGGTGCTCCCGTTGCCAAAGGAGGCTGCCCACTCTTGCCCAGTCAGTGCAGCTCAGCCAACAGAAGGCAAGCAGCAGTGGTAATTAAAGCACATGGAGCTGTGATGGCAGAAGGGGACAGGGCAGCCCCCTTCTCAGAGTTAAACATTCATTTGTAGAAGAAATCTCTGTGGCCTGACTGTGTTCCATTTATAAAGTCTCCCTATGCATCTCCCTTTCAGTCGCTGCAGACATTAACCAATTTTCCATTCACATCTCAGCCTTACGAGTCGCGGGCATTGGTGCCACGTGCTATATGCGTCCCCTCCTGCAGAACCAGATTCCTTTATCTACGACAACCTCAGAGGCACATGTCTAATTTCACCTGGCTCCGCTGTTCAGAGATAGTATATTGTATTTATTTCATTATGGATTATGCACAGTGCCTCAGGTGCTTACACTACGGGCATTCTGTAAGTGTAAACTTGATTGATTGGTCACAAGACTGCTTTGGATAGCTGTAAAATGGAATTGGCCCCCAGCCACGGTTTGCTCAGCACAGATACACTGTAGGACGGAGATAACTTAACATTTCGAGAATTCATAATGAATATGCTAAGAAGTATTACAAACCCCTATTTGTACGGTTGATACTATACATGCATTTCTAAACAGTTCTCAATAGCTTTGCATACTCCAACGTATAAGAGAATTCTGGTTGGATATTTATCAGCAAAAAAACCTTATGAAAATGTGTTTTCAATAACTGGTGTGAAGTCAGCCCACTCTCTGCTGATTAGATACAGTCGCAGTTCAGAAACAGCCCTATTCAGTGTAGTAGGAAGCAATCACTCCCTGTATGGAGGCTTGAATTGAGAGCTTCATGCTTTATGCTGAATGACTAAATGCAAAAAGATCAAGAAGACCGCATTAATTGCCATCTTCAGCTCTAATGGAAAGAAGAAATCCAAAATTTAGCTCAACATCTTCACCTGCATTCCCTTTGTATGGCTTTTACAAGTGCTGCTCCAAAAAGCCCACTATGGAAGATTAACTCGCTATAGCAATGCTGTTTCACCGAAGCACAAAAGCACCGGTATCGTAAGAAACGAGGATTGTTTTAATGAACCACACCAGCATAATGCCCAGATTGTTTACTGTATGCAGAATAGTCTCCTTGTACCATTTTACACTTCCCTGTCAGGTTACTTTCCAGTGCTAGCCATTACAAAATAACATCCAAACAGGAGCCCCTGTGTGAGCTGATGTACCTCCTCCTGAAATCTGGTCTTCAGGAGTATTACTCTTGATGAGAGCAGAGGAGTCTTTAAAGCTGGTAAATCATCAGCATACCCGCATGGGCGATTAATGGAAGACAAAAGTATGGTTTTCCTCAAGTCACCAGCATTACTTTCTAGCACTCTGCCATTTCCCCATATTGAGCTGATAAGGAAAAAGCCAACCACGGGATGGATACCCTCTGTACTGTTCCTGCTGCGTGGAGCACTACCTTCACATAACATTCAAGGCAACACACTTTTATTTAAAAGTGTGATTCTCTTGCTGTGATGTATTTGTATAATCCTATCTTTAATACATGGCAACATGACAGCTATCTTGATTTCTAGTATTTTGATTTTACAGTTTTAGAATGCTATGCATTTGTGTTAATATCTGATTTTAAACAGATCAGGCTGATTCTGGCTTATTTTCAAAATGCTTTTACAAAAAGGGGTCTATTCCAAAAGTACTGTGTACTGGGTTCTTAAAAAACATTTGAGAAGGAATTTAGTCTTAATCCTTTATGCTTTAGATGATCCTTCCTATATTAACTCAGACATATAAACTTACTTTATTGCCAGTATAAAGCAAAATCAGACAATTTAGGCCATACTAATAAGATTTCTACAACATTTATAAAAGAAAATTACACTAAATAATTTAACTTACACATATTTTAAGAATGCACTCTGAAACTAGAATTTCAGCTTCATATCCACAATAAACTACAGACTGAAGCAATACTCATACAATGAACACCATTTTTCTTTCTCTGCTGTTTCACGACTCTGTACGCTTCATTTAAAGAGCCAGACCACATCGTAGCATGCAGCCAAACTCTAGCTCGCTCACACAGTAGCCAGGAAACCAGTGGGATGGCGTACACTGTTTTTTCCCCAGGTTTTCTGAAGCCTAAAGAAGAAATTCCTATTTTGAGAGATGAGGAGCTGGATGGCCTGCCTCATGCTACCCAGCACACAAGCAAGCCAGAAGCATTGGCAGCAGCCTTGGGACGGGAGAATGCTTCCTTTGAAGGAACATGCCATGAACAGATGGAAAATAGTGAGTGCTGTAACACAAGAGTAGAACTTGGTGACATAAGGAATATTTCCTTCAGAAGAGGGCTAGCTATGTACTTTGGAGAGTTATGCTTCACTGTACTGAAGTATAGGTCTGACCATAAACAGCATGGAATTCTGTCATGGGCTCTAAAGCTTTGCCATCGAATATGACAAAACTAAACCAAGGCCAAGGCAGCAGTTGGCCAAGCCAGGTACAGGCATCTTCTGAGTTGAGTCAGAGGGGAATCATGAATCTTATCTGCAAGAGCATACGTTGTATTTTTCCCCCATAATAAAACCTGAAATCATTTCCAGGTGATGTCTCCAAAACCTCTCTTGGTCAACACCAATGAAGCGTTGCTAAGGAAATGCTATCTTCTTCCTCTTCACAATTCCTGACACCAGTGTACAAATACCCCTGCAGACTGATTCACTGAGGAACCAACGCACATGCTCTCTCCTTTAAGCACACACAGTCACTGCTGACGCCAGGGAACCCAGGTCCATCCTCAATGTCTTCCTGGATTGGGTCCAAGGTTGGTTCCCCATGGAACCACACTGAGTGCTGCTGATCATCTGCGTGCTAACCCAGTCAGAGAAGATGGCATGGGGAAATAACAAAAAAAATTCAGGGAGATGACAGAACACTATGACAGTCCTCTGAATCATCAGAAGAGTGGCTTACCAATATTTAAACAAAAATGGGCTTTGGAGGGCAATAACAGCATTTGGTCAAGATTCTGCTGTTGACTGGCACCTAAACACCAATGACCATGATCCAGCTATTGCAGCCCAGGCTATCAAGAAAGTAAAATTTCACTGTGTGGACTGTACAGCTTTTTTGACTACATTTTTTAGTTAACTTTCCTAATTCACGTTGATTTTTAAGGTACTCTACTAGACAGTTACAGTCAGGAGGCATATTTATCTTTTCTCAGCAGAGAGTGTCCTTTAGGAGAATGGCAATGCCAGTTCCCCAGTACCATGAGCCAACAGTTAAATAGGTATCATTTGTACTATCCTTGATATCAGTGCGTGGGACAGTGAAATGCTTCAAGAAAACTGCAGGATTTTGTGCTTTCGGTCTAAAGGGAAAGCCTATGAGAGGTGGGCCATCACAGTTAGTTGTCACTTACAAAACGAAACACAGCACTTGACAAAGGAAAGAATATCTTCTGAGTAGGATGCTTGCTGAGTAGGGCTTGTCTCTTGAAGCACCAGGCACAAACACCTTTTCCTGCTGCCACTGAGGTGACTGACAGCTTAACGCATCATCGTATTAACAGAAATTACCAAAATCAGAAAAATAAATACACTGGATTCTTTGGGTTTGTTAGCTACGCAGGTGTCCACTCAGTGCAGTCTGCCCCAGCTCTCCCACTCATTTTGGACCAAGGCTTTGACTTTGGGGCCAAGTACAAAGATCTCATATGCCCAGTCTGGCTGCTGGGCTGTGGGTCTGAACCCGGGCTGAAAGCTGTCATCTCTGCAGCACTGAGCACAGCCAAGCGTTCATGGGCTCCTAACAACTTTCTCACTGTTTGCCCTGAAGGACATGCATGCTCCAAAACTGTCACGACGCACTTGGGCAAGGGGGAAGAGCTGAAGACAGCAGAAGCATCCTAGTAGAAAGAAACGCACGGTAGGTCCCAAGATGCTCAGTGGGAGCACAGGAACAGCACAAACCACGCACGGGGAGCTCTGCTCCAGCTCAGTCCCTGCAACGCACAGCCCTGCATACCCAGCCTGCAACACCGGTGCTCCACAGCACTCACATAGCAATTAGTTCCAGTCAGGAGCCAGGCCAGCATTTTGGTTCAACTCTACCAAACTGATGGGCAGAGCGCTCACAAAAAGCCCCAGTCTCCAAGCCATGGCCACTGTAGGACCACAATCCTCTGCTCTACAGAGGTGATTTTATTGACAGAACTGTCCCAGAGGACAAGCAGACTGCAGATCGGGTGAGCATTGCTTACTGCTGCTGTTTCCTCACCCTGGCTTATCAGAACACGAGTCACTCACGCCTGTGATAAGCATCATAATGGCAGCATCTGCATGCGGCTGGCCGCTGCGGTGGGGGAAGGAACCCACTCCAGAAAGCCCCCATCCTAGACAAGAGCTGAAAGATATTCACATGGAAGGTTTCCAGTTCATGGAAAAAAACCACAAATTTTCAAATATACCAAATTTCCAAATATACATCAGTATAGGTATATACTGTGTACCTAAAGGGCGAGCAACATGGAGTGCCTGAAGAAAAAAGGGTTGGGAATGGGGGGCATGGGAGCTGAGCTGCAGGAACGACACACAAGGGTATTTCTGCAGTTAAAGATTTCACAAACAACTGGTGGGACAAACAGTAACCCAGCTAATCCTCGGAACTGGCACACTGCCTGTTTGGGGAGAGCAGCAGCTGGTGGATCTGACGTCAGTCGCTGCATCCAAAGCAGGAACTTACTGTAATGAAACCACAGCCCACATTGGAAAAAAAGACTGTAAACTCGACAAAAAAAAAAAATCAGGATCTCAACATGTTACATGTTGCATTAAATTATTTCCTTCCAAATGAAATCATCCGCATGCTATCAGAATTCGTCAAAAAACAAAATAAAAATCAAAGCCATCACTTGGAGTCTACCTAGTATTGTAAGAAAAATTTGGAGGATGAAGCAATTATAAAACTCCCATCTTCCTCGGTTCAAAACGTACAAATCTGAGATTAAGAGGCAGAAAAACACTGCTCTAGAATCCTGAGGCACTCTGCAGAGCCACTTGGACTGGAAAAAATAGGCACACAACTGAGCCACCAAATTCCGGGCCCGGTGGCTCTCCCAGCCCCATGGAGCGCAGCGCAGTGTCAGCCCCTACAGCTCCAGCACCCTGTGATAGCACCGTGTGCCTCTCCTGCCTGCCGCTCCTGGGGGGCTCCGAGCAGCAATGGATGCTGACCCCCTTCATGTGCTAGGATGTGCTACAGTGCTACTAGGGCTGCTCCCAAAGTAATGCCTCCTATGTTATTATGCTGGCCCATGACACCAGAGGTGGGTGTTGGTGGGATAGCAGTAGAGTTGAACCTTCCCACCAACATTGCTTTCCATTTTGTTGCTGTGTGACAGATGGCAGCAGAGGGGCACTCTGACAAAATGGTGTCCAACATGAAGGTGTGGATGGAGCAAACGTGTAGAATTGAATTCCTCCATGCAATAAGAATTGCACTCACTGAAATTCATCCACTCTTGCTGAACATTCATGGAGACCAAACAGCGGATGTCAGCACACAGAGGCAGTGGGTGGTGCATTCCAGCAGTGGCAACAGCAACATGAAAGACAAGCAACATTCTGGATGGCCATGCACAGCTGTCACACCACAAAATGAAGAGCGTCTCAATCAGCTCGTCTGCATAAATCAGCGAGTTACAACCAGGGAACCGTGTACGGAGCTGAACATCAGCTTCAGTGCGTTGGAAACAATGGTGGCAATGCTGGAATATCACAAAGTTTGCACCATGTAGGTGAAATGAATGCTCACACAGGAATAGAAACACCACCATATGCACATTTGTCAGGATCTATTGAACCACTACGAAGCTGCAGGTGAGTGACAGTTTCCTGGATCACATCATTGCCGGAGATGAGATGTGGTGTCACCACTGTGAGCTGGACTCAAAACAGCAGCCCACGGAGTGGTGATGTGAATTTCTCATCAAAGAAAAAGTCCAAGACGCAGCCCTCAGTAGGTAAAGTGATATGTGCTATCTTTTGGGATAGGAAAGGGGTGATCCTTCTGGATTTCCTGGAACCTGGACAAACCAGTAAGTCTGACTGCTACACTGTGATGCTGTCTAAGCCGAAGGCTCAAACTCCCAGAGTCAGGCCAGAGAAGAAGACAACCCTTCTCTTGAAACACAATAACGCCAGGCCCCACACCAGTCTGAAGACAGCTTGGCACATCACCAGTGTTGGCTGGACTGTCCTACCACATCCACCGTACAGTACAGATCTGGTGCCTTCTGACTTCTGGGCTGATGTAAGATGGACTGTGTGGGCAACATTTTCCTAGCAATAACGACATCATAGCAGCTGTGAAACAGAGGGGCACCTCTGCTGGTGCAGATTGTTATGAGCGTGGCATGCAGGCTCTTGCTCATCACTGGCAAAACGGCATAGCTAATGGTGGGGACTGTGTTGAAAAATAGTGTTCTGTAGCTGAGAATTTGCTCTATCAAATAGTGTTATTGCACTCTTTGTATCTGTTGTATTTTCCATGGAAATAAATAGGAGGCGTTACTTTTGGAGTGACCTATGTATTTTCCTGACCAACTGGTTTCAAGGATTTTTTTTTCTCCCTTTGGAGTATGTAAGGAAAATAAAAAGGCTCTGAAGTGCATGGCACCTTTTAATCTTCCTCCTGGCTGCTTGCTTTTAATTAGCAGGGGAAGAAACGGCCCCCTGCATAATGGCAGCTGTGGGCACACTGTGTCCATGCATCTCACTGCAGGAATTTCTGTCCCTGGCACATTACACTTTGGTACTGAAAGGTGCTGATCTCATGGCCAAAATCTTTTAAGGGCCAATGGGTGAGGGGATGGCTAAGAGGCACGAGAAGTGGGGACGAGGGCTGTGGTTCCTTCAGGGGAGACAGAAGAGGAACCAGTCAGGTTATTACAACATTTAATTTGCTCCATAAGCAATGTGAGTATAAACATCAGACTTCTGGTCGTATTACCTTCCACAGACTTTCAGTGTCAAACATCCTCTGCTTAGAAAGAAAATGTTTTCTTTTATTTGTCTTTACCAGCCACCCCTGTAAAAATAGCTCTGGATGTGAAAGTCAGGCTGCGCTCTGTTCTGTTCATGCATCACCATAGAAATCGGCGATGGAAAACTAAATAGGAACCCTCACTGAAGGCAGCAGGTACAGGCTTCCAGTAACCCTTGGCAGTGCTCTCGAGTGAGGAAGGGGACATTCTGCAGAGCACAGCTCCCAGACCTCGTGCCTCCATGGCTGTGGTGGGAGTGAAGGGGCAGAGAGGGGCTGTACAAGACAGCAACATCGGGAAATGCAATAACTCATGGTCCTCCCTGGTTGGGGGATCTCTACAGCCTCACACATCTCCTGCTGGCCCCATCACCCCTAGCAGGCTTTAGCTATGTCTTGCCATGCCATGCCCCACTGCTTGCTGCCTTCCTCCATGGCAGCGGGAGCTCTGTAAACATGTTTCCGGACATGGCATGTTAGGAAAGTCCTGGCTGGTCTGATTGGGTGCTCCTGCTTGTTAGCCCTCTGCTAGATCTCTCATGTACCCCGTGCGCAAGTTCAGGGGAGCAGAATCTCGATTTGTGGTGGGAAACTTTGCTCAAATAAGATCCATGCGGCTTGATTCAAGCTCCAAACTGTCCTGATGCTGAGTCTGGTTCTGTTAAATGTTCAAAATCTTCACAGATTTTCTGTGCAGCCAAAAGAGCCAAGCTCAACACTGAAACTAAATCCGTTCCATTTTCTCAAGATTAAGATCTTTCCTTTCCAGCACTTAATTCACAGCTTCCATGCATAAGAAATAACACTTATCTGAATTAGCTTCTCCACTGCTTTTACAGACTGCATCACATCGACCCAGGCTTCCCCCGTAATTTGCCCTGGGACCACCACCGCCACCCAAAAGGGAAAGCTTGCTGCAGGAGGGCAGGAGCTCTGGGAGGTGCAGCAGGTCCAGCCCAGCACCTCGCCTCCCACACAACACAGTAACCCGCCCAGGCCTGGGGAACGTCCCCTGGTGCCAGCACCCAAGGGGACACTCTCCTCCTTCCCCTGGAGGAAAGGGGCTGGATGTCTGGCTTTAATTTCGGCAGCACCCCATGTACCACGGGCACTGTGCACGCCACATTTCAACTTCAGTAAACTATTAGGCTGCCGTTCAACAACTCTGTAAGTAATCGGCTGAAAACAAACTTAGAAGTATAAATTACATTCAGCAACTCAAGAATAGTTGCTTGGGAAGTCACACCCCATAGGGCCACTTGCCTTTTAATTATAGACTTCTGACAGTTTTGCTAACTTCGTCTCCCACAAGTGTCATATGAGGGAAGTGGAGAGATACCAAGTATGGCTTACATTTAACAAATTTGTTTAGCGTGGATGAAATTATTTCACATTATATTCATTACAGTAATCTTGCTGAAAACAATTTCCTGGCTTACTATTCACAGAATCTCAGCATTCTTTACATAGGCTTTGCTTTAATTATCTATAATGATTAACTGTACCATTTAAATCATAATTTGGAACATTTCTGGCACTAAGAACAGAGGATGCTTGACGATGATGTGATACAAATAACAAGATGCAAATGGGTCAATGAAACATAATAATGTGTCGGACTAAATGTTTGCACTGTATTTTTCAAATATTTAGGTCTATTTTATAGATTGCTATGAAGATGTATTGAAATAACATCATACGCTGTCCGTAGCACAAGGATGAGGAACTGAGCTACCTGACCCATCCATAGGATGAGCTGGAGTCTTTCAGCAGCAAAACCAATTTCTTACATTTGAAATGGGAATCTGAATACAAAACCTCATTTTTCAATGAAACACTATGGGTGGAGGAAAAAGGGAGTACGTTTTGGTTTTTGAAGCTGCTTAAAAGATTCCCCCACTCTCTAAAGATGCTGAACCTCACCCAAGGTGCCTATCACACTGCTCAGCGCCAGGAGAAGGTTCGCTGGGCTGCCCCTGAGGCGCGTCTGTGATGTCCCAGCCTGTCATTAGGTTTCATTAGAAAGCTTCTATAAGAACAGAGATGTCAAAGCTGGAGCCTGGCAGAGGCTCCCGCGCTCAGGAACACATCTGGCCCCAGCACTGGGCCAACGCTTTGCTCCCCAGCAGCATTCTGAAGTAGCTTAGGCAATCAGCCCCAGAATATACACAGAAAGAAGTTGATGACATTTCAAAAAGCATTGCGTTCCACCCCAATTTCGTTGTTTTCCTACAGCATAAGGGCCTAAGTTTCCCATCTTGTTGCCACGTTTCATTTTGTTCCATACAGAACAAACACGGGTTGCTTTGTAATAGGCCTCTCCGTGCATGCATACTGAGGGAGTATTTCCAAAAGAGCTTAAATTTGCTCATTAAAACAGGCCGTGTCCCTGGTAGACTAAACGTTAGCTTGAGACGTCTAAACAGATGCTGCACGAGGAACAGATCTGTGGCTGCCCATGGTCAAACGCCAGCCCCGCTGTAACCGGCTGCTCCTGCGGCACGGCAGCGGGAGGATGCTGCAGCCACGGCGAACGCCAGCTCCGCTTCAGCCCCAAACAAGTTACAACAGCAGCAACACTGGCTCAGGGAATTTTTAAGGAATTAATAACCAGCTAGGGTTAGTAGCCTGAGGCAAAGTCAAGGATTAAGCACTGTGAGGATAAACACATACAGCAGCTTCAAATAATGCGGTTGACTTCAGTTTAATCATTTTGTTTCGCTTTCAAAAAAACTTATGATCTCTAGACAGAAAGTATAATTCATATCTGCAAAAGAATATACCCATACACACGCCCCAAGGCAAGAGCTGAAGAGATAAATGGAAACACTATAAAAAAAAAGTAAACATCTTCCCCTCACCAACAAAAGGCCTGCTTCTATTGGCTACAACTAGATATTTAAAATACCAAAGGGAAAAAAAAAAAGAGAGACAAATACAACAAGAAGAATGAAATATTTTAATAAAACAAAAATAATAAGAACATTAAGAAATGAATGGATGGGAAATGGAAATCTGGTCATCTAAGTGATACTGAAGTTGATCATTTTCCCCCAAGAACCACCATGGGCCGCTCTTCTACCACCACCTTCACAGCCCAGAAGCGAGCTTGCGTAGCACACTGTATGGGCTTCGTTTAGGGGCACAACAAGCAGGGCAAAACCAAGCTTTGCTACTCCTGTTGCTTACAAGGACTATGTACATCTCAAAAACAAATCAGCCTGATGATCTTCAGACTAATCTGGACATAAGCCATAAATCTACAAGACAATATTCGAAAAAGAAACTAAACAGAAGCAACACTTCAGTTTTTAATAAAAAGACTTCCTTCCATCCTCCAATGTCAGGAAGGAATAAACATAAGATGATATGCTTCAGCATCTCTTAACTCAAGAAGGTCAAACCAGCTACATAATTCAAAGGGCCTACTGCTGGAAGGTTTAACATGTAATTGTCTTTGCAGACCAACACAAGAAAGAAGGCTGCTCTACCTGCATGACTTTTTAACGCTCAAGTCTAAATACAACAGATGGCATTTGCTTTCCTGTGGTAGGCACGTTTTTTTTTTTAAGCAGTGAAAGGTCATCCACTTACTCCATGGCAAAAATTTAAAGGACATCACAAAGCTCTGATTCTATTTAAAATTACTTTAGGACTCCTAAGTGTAGTCTAGAAGATTTACAATTAATATCCACAAAGATCCTGAGCTGAATCTTTCAGCCTCCATTTTTCATTTATTATATATACCAAAAACTGTAGTCAGTGTGATATCAGCATACAACGGAAACACTACCTGTATTTTTAATCTCCAATTTATATTGATACGGTGACAGAAACACATTTATAATCAACAATTTATTTTTCAAACTATATAAAAAAAAGCAGAGATTTTAGACAGTAAAAAGACTTAGACAGATTTCCATACTCAAAATGTAATCTGACCTCAGTGAAGTCAGGGGATGCTTTGTCATGGGCTGACAAAGACTTCCCCGTAAGCTTTGTTGTGGTCATTCTTCCCTCAGGAACACAGCAGTCATACCCACAGATGTTGTTTGATTAGAGTTTTTCCAGTCAGTAGACTGCTGATGTGACCAGTGCTTACTGATGCACCCAAAAAAAGCTTGGCACTGCACAGGAAGGCATCACCCGTCTCTCCGACCACGAGCTTTACAGCAAGGGACTTGAGAGCTTTGGTCCAAGTTCTTACATTTTCCTGTAGCTCTTAGGGGGAATAAATTCTCTGTGCACTGAGGTAATATTCCTGCATAAATAACACCCGGGGATGGTGGAAAAGTTGGTATTTTGAGAGCACAACATTTCCTTCTCGGTGAAAGAAAACATGCATAAGGAAAATAAAAAACTCCGTGGAAGATACTGAAAACAGAATGGAAAACTCAGAAAACTAAAAGGCACATAAAACTTTAAGAGGCCTTTCATTCTAATATGGAAAAAAAAAATCAGAGTATTTTAGTAAAAGTTACTTTCACTGTTGCTGGTGATGAACTATGAATGAATGCAATTCCAAGCACTGAGAGATGTTTTCACAGCCTCTTATGGATGATGTGCTTCTGAATATTGAGCTATATTCTTGCAATGCTTTTCTATCTATAAATTCTACACTTAACGTGGGGTTATACATTTGGTGAATTGCAAAAGCACATAATAAAATGCATTTTATCATGTATATGTGACAGCCTCACTTGCTCTTAAAGTATCTTCCAAACACTATCATGCTCTTGAAGAGCTCTAAAATAAACATCGACCCCCAACCACAAGTCAGAACCTCTTTCCTTTCGAACAATGGCCTGACCCCACAGCTTCACACACTCCTCAAATACAGGTATTCACTCCTAGTCCGGAGTTTAGAGGAAATTATCCCATAAATTATCACTGTCAGGTGCATCTTCTTTCTACCTCTGAGGAACAACTGGTCTTCTAGTCTTTCACTCTTCAGACAAAACAGTTTCCATGCCATCAATCATCTTCAGCAGACACAGCTGGCAATGTTACGGGAAAAAAAAAAACCCAACTTGTAATAGATTCAGACTTGTACATTAACTTTTACTTCTGCCTTTACTGTTAACCCAAAAACACTGGCCAGCCTCCATGTTTCCAACAAGTATTTTTTTGACAGCTACTGCCAGCAGTTCAGAAGGTCAGCTGCTCAAAAAAAGCAAAAAGATGACAAAAACCTTAATCATCTTTTTGCAGGTCAGCTGGTGTCTTCCCAGACACTTGACCACAGGACTCAAGTGGAAATAGCTTGACTCAAGCTGGTCTTACGACTATCCAGACCAAGTACAATATTTCACAATTATTCACTTTATGTCTTGTCAACACTTGTATAGTCTTTGTGTCTGGAAATTTCAGACCACCACAAATGGCCTGCCAGCTATCTTTCCACGGTGCTAGCATTTCATCTTCCACAGAATTATTTTTTTCCTAAAAACTCAGAAAATACTGATTTCTTGCTAGGCAATGCAGCTGTGACATCAAAATACACTCAGTCATTTAAACTGCAACGCATCACTCACCCCAAAATCTCTTTCTGAAGCATATCTCTCTTTGAATCGTTGGCATTAGACAGAAGAACCGCTGCCATCAAAAAAGCATCCATGAATAAGAAAGGAGAAAATATGAAATGCAGTATAGTAAGAGGAAGATGGGATTTCATCCATAAGGTTTCCACAAAATATTGTAACTCGCACTGAATTGCACAGACAATGGACAGAAATAAATGGCATAATATTCTAACTTATCTTAAATTTCTAGTTTGATCAAGCTAATGTTTTTCTGTGATTTCTTTTCTCTGTGTGATTGTAATGGAAACCACGGAGATACGCAGCTCACACCTCAGTGTTTAGAGGTAAGACATAGAAGAGAAGGCAAGATGGATCTTACCTTGAACTAAAAAGTTTTATCCAGAACACAAGAATTTGAGATTAGAGCTATCCTCCACTCAAGCTATTTAAGAACTGTGAAAATGAAGATTCATGAAAGCACACATTGCATAATGCTGGAAAAACAAGGTCTGTAAACACATACACACAGATCAGCCAGGTTTTAGTAATGAGAGTGTGGGATGAAGCAGCACCTACAGCAAAAGCATGATCTGCTCTGGGAACTGATGGCTGCCACAGATAGCACGGGCAGCAAGACCGCCTGCCTCGGTGCTAAATGAAGGGTGCGAGCTCTCCTCACGTACCAGGCAGGTCACTGGATCCTGCAAAGCAAAGAGCAAGGCAGGCATGACACGTACCGGGTTGTGCGAACACAGGAGCGCAGCCAGCAGTCGCGGGGCCTCCATTTGGCACTGCGAGCCTGCCTCTGCCACGCTGCGCCCAGCCTGGGGCTGCTGAGCACCACAAGGACAGACTGAGGAGAGCCATGCGAGCAGCCAGCCACATCCGCCCAGATACGAGGAAAAGATTTTCATCATGCAGTGGTTCAGCGTTAGGACAAGGTGCCCAGAAAGGCTGGAAAATCTCCATGCTTAGAGATACTGGAAGCTGGTCTAACTGGGCCTGGTTCCGGCACGGCGCTGCACTGCGAGGCTCCACGATTTCCACAAGTACGCTGTGACTGCCAGCAAACAGCTTCGTGCACTGGAAAGCCAGAACCAGAAGCTGTAGGCAACTATGGGAAATCAGCCCTGGTAGCCATCATCCTGGTTTTGGTGATCTACGCTCAGAGAAAAAACACTCACTGTATTCTCCAACAATCTTTTTCTTAGTACTTGCAAAACTAGCATACTTTTGACCAAACTACCATTTTGATTATATTTTTGAAGGTGTGAACATCTTTTATTACTGGCGTTATAAACCTGAATTTAGCACCTCTCCTCCTCCCCACCATCACACTACCCCCGGAAAAAACAGGCACCAATGCACACAGTCAACCACAAACAAAATAATTCAGAGGAACACTGAAAATTCATCTTCTATCATCTGTGCCACCTAGCAACACAGAACCAGATAGAACAAATTTGCAAATCTGACAGAGAGAAGTGCAGAAGAGGAGGTAAATGTTCCTTTCCCATTTCAAATATTCCACAAACAAAAGAGTTTTCCAACGATTTCGAAACACTAATCATACTGGCAATACAATATATAAATTATTTTTAAATTACATCTTCAAGTTTGGAGTTAATACAGTCTTTTTTCTGTGTGGCTGATAATTTTATCTGCTGTAACACAGAACCAGAGGAGGTATTCCAGAGATACTGAACACTGTGTTCGAATACAAAATTAAATGGAGAGCGCTTCTGCTTTGCCTGATCTGCAGCAATGGCATAAAGAAAGGGCAGCTTTTTATCTTCAAATTAGTAGGAATAAACGGACAGACTTGAAGACATTAAATTAAAGGTGATAGTCCAGTTCCCCTCTGGGTAATATTCAAATTTCATCCAGGATATTGAGCACAGCGTAACAAAAGAAATCAACATAATTATATGCGCACATGTAATTCCTATCGTGCTACTCATTTAGCAACATTTCCCAGCTAAGTACTTAAATTCCTTGCCTACCCACACGCCTGTGAGCCAGGGAAATAAGCATCAGGAGGCTGCATGCAATAGGTCACAAAACGACAGCACAGCTGGGGTGGACGCTGGGCCTCCTCCTGGCTCTCGTGTTCTGGCACCGGACTAAATTTATTTCCATTTTAAAGTTTAATATTTAAGTAGTTCTACCTATACAAATAATGCATGTGACATTCAGTTCAACAGACAGCATGATGGCTGTCATTTAAGTTCTTCAAAAAAAGCCAGATTAATCTACCATAGTACTTCCAGAAAGTACTTTTTCTGTAGTACTTTTCCTACACAAAAAATAAAGTATTTAACATCTCTAATTTCAGTCAATAGTCTGTAACCATCTATGTAGCTGTTCACTTTGTAGGCATTGCTATTCATAATTCACAACTGGATACAAGAAAAACAATGCTTTATTTATAAACTGCAGAGCAGGTTCTGTGATTTGTGTGTAACAAAAAATGCAGCCCAGGCTACATCACAGGAAAACTTTTCCAGATATCCCTCTTCTGGTTTTGTTTTCGTCTTCTCTTTTTTTTTTTTCGTAGAAAAAAGATCAGCAAAATTCAGTTTATGTGATGGCCAAAGTTCGCTTCAAAAATTGCTTGGACAGATACATGCATATTCTTTCTGACAATTTAATCCTTCCTTTCAGCCTGCTGTTTCCCAACAGAGGTATCTTTTATATCCATATCTGTATCTGTATCTTATGTTTACCATTCTGGGCAAAGGAAACTTGATTCTTTAGGCCACTTTTCCATGATTTTAAAAGAACTCCCCTTCCCAGCAGATTCTGTAGCTGAAAACAGAAATCAGAACTGAAACCCAGCAGCCTGCTTCCAGCTTTGCCTGCTGAGAGGAGCGCAGGAAGGCGAGCCAAGGTTGGCCTCGCAGAAGGAGGATGCACAAAAGGAGGATGCAAACCTCGAATGAGCATAGGAGACAAAGTGCAAAAACTGAAAAGCAAACCCGAGATCATCGAAGCAAAACAGAGGCTCAGGAGGAAGCAGCAGGACTGACAGCTGTCAGGAACTGAGTCACCTATTCACTCAGCTGAGCAGCTCATCCTGGGCAGAAAGAAGCTTCTCCATCAGCCTTCCTCAAACATGACCTAACGCAGCTCTGATCTCAGTGTTACAAGAAACTCCACCTCAGTGTTGTTTCTTCCTAAAACTATGTGCCGAGCAGCAACAATCGGCGGGGCTGGTCATCCAGTATAATTTGGAAATCCATGCAAACCAAGCAAATCACGGCTTTGCTTCACAAACTGTCACACAGTAGCAATTACTGTTGTGAACCAGTACTTAAGTGATATAGGCAGCATCTTGTCATCAAAATCAAAAAGAATATTTGTTTCTGTGTGAGCAGGAATAAAAAAATCAACCGGATGCCTATGCAAAATTTCCTTCTTAGCTCTGTCATGAGTTCACATCACAATTATAGGGATTAAACTGAGAACAGAGCAGCAACACATGAGCTTTGCACAGAGCAGAGAGACTGGGGTGAGCCACGTCCAGCCGAGCTTCAAGGAGCTCACAGAAACCCATCCAAACGTGCTTTAGAAGAGAGGGAAAACATTAATCCATTTTCAAAACGTCGTATCACTTTCTAAACACTAATACAAGACATGCATAGATTAGTCAGTAAAAAATCAGTTCACTTTTATTAAAAGCAAAGAAATCTGGCCTATTAGTTTTTGGTTCTTCGGGGAAGGGTTCTTTGGATAATTTCAATTTAAGTCAATAAGAGGTGAAAACCAGGTGATTACTGCTGAGGTTCTGCTTCCATGCATACAGACTCACCATCTCCCCTCCTGCACACTGCTAAATACCCTTATTCATCAAAAAGAAGGGAATCTAAAGATCAGAAACATTTAAATTTTCAATTTCCATTCAATCTACTTAATCAATATTTACTTAAGAATTGGGAAAAAATGACCTGTTCTTTTTGTTTGTTTCGTTCAGAAAGTTGATTCTTGAATTTCAATTATCAACAGATCTGTTCTGGTTAAGGAACTTAGAAAGGGTTTTAATACAGTGAAGCGATAATGCAAGCCATAACATTGAAAACCCAGTGCTATGCATTAGTTCATTTCAAAGTAAACTTAGAAAATAAATGATTTCTCTATAATGTCTTAGGAACTGCAAAGCAACAATAAAAGGGTAACTACCATACTGAAGTGTTTTTATAGGATCCAATTAAGACACTGCATAGCTGGTTTTAAGGTTTGTTCAATACTTTTTCTCTATCCATGTCCAACATTTTTCACCCTCTCACTTCTAAAGCGAAACTTGTACCAGCTCACTTCTAGCACCCCATCTCTAGCAACTGCTAGGGCTGCGTACTGAGATCTGACTTCCATTTGCCACAACTTTTAAATTCTTCACAGAACAAACAAGTTGGGAACTCACTCCCATTGTTTTACTATTTATTACCTTCTCCCTCTCTTAACTTCTTTCTACACATTGGCTTTTCGTGAACCTCTCAGACTAAGCATTATCTTCAGAGCAAACAAGCTAATTCGCCAGCCGTCATTTCGAACAGATACAACAAAATGACGTGCACTGATCATCTCCATAAAATGCAAATGGACAATTGATTCGTCAGCTGACAGCCCTGAGCCAGTCTGCTCGTGATTCCTTAGCCAGTTCCCAGCACATTGTGTAGTGTCAACCAGGACTTTGCAGTAATTTATTTTTCAGGATGCTTATTTCGTGTGACAAACACAAAAGGCAGCATTTATTTGGACTATCTTATGTCCCTTGTGTAAAACTTCTGTAATGACCTCAAAGAGCATTTGTTCCAGGAGCGCTCCATTCTTTGCTCGTCCCACTTACCGCTCACAGCTCCATTATGCTTTAGCTTCTTTTTCCTTCTCAAAATCTGTTATATTTAGTTGGAAATTAAAGATAGCTCCCTCCTAGATTGAGGCTGTTTTCTTCACTTCTTGGAAAACTTTGAATCCTTGTCCCTTTATTCCCTTCACTTTCCTACACAGGACCAGCCCACGACGTGGCTGTGAAGATAACTGCATAACTGCACGAAATTATGAGCTACTTTCTTACAAAGTCGGTGATATTCATCACCCAAACATGTCACTTACTACACGGAATAATTTTTCCACCCAGCAAAGCCTTCTATAGATGTATTGACAGGCTCTTCATCACTTTCTAATTGCCTACTCTTCCTTCTGACTAAAAGCTGATCCACTTAAATCCTCATCCCGGCTCCATGACGATCCTTCCCACAGCACCGGGTAAAGCATCCGTGCTTCTCCAGCTGGGAAAGGAGCACGGAACACACGGCATGCGTGCACCCAGGCGTTGCGCTGTGTAGGGGCACTGCGTTAGGGAACGACTCGCTGCCGCACCCCTGCTCGCAGCCACGGCCGAGCCGGGGGCTTTCCCCTTCTTGGCACTACTCATTTATTTGCATTTTGCCTTGAAAATCCCTTTCAGTTCTTGTTTTTTCTTGTTTTTTCTTTTTTTTTCTTTTTCCCCTTGCATTAATTTGTTTTGCTTCTAAAATGGAATGTAACAGCTGTTTAGTATTTCATAGCTCATTTATAGTTTATTCACCTTTTGCTGCTCTACATTTTAGCTCTCCTTACTTAAATCAGCATTATGTGCTGCTATTTTAGCATTAAATAAACGCTTTTCTGCTCAGTTTCACCTCTTACTAGCTCCAAACCCATCGAAAATGTTATAAACAAAGACCTAAAACAGAACGTATACAGCAACATTGAGAAATCCAGTTTACCAGTGATGGATTAGGGATTTACATTCCCAAACCACCAAATACAGTGGTCTCCTTGACCACCCAAATGCAATGATTTATGCATAGTGACAGATTAAGCAGTCCTCCTGGTTACATATCATTAGTGGAAATCAAAGCCATGTCAGATATTGATGGTAATACCTTCCAAAGGTACATTACTAGCCAAGCTTTACGAGCAGCTTTCACATGAATTATTCAGCAAACAACAATGCTTAAGATATATGCATATATATATATATATATATATATACACACTCTCGGCTCCTTAGACGACATTCATCACTGATGATTTTAAAAGAATGGAAAATGTACTCAAACTCAAAGCAGAACTGTACACAGAAGAAGAAAGTTCAGACTATTCTATGTATAGATTTACTATTGTAAGTGCATTACCTTAAAGTGCAGCAAGATATTTCAACTGCAAAAGCAAAAACTCCTGAACTTCTAGTATTCAACAAACACAACACTTTTTTTTCCAACTTGTGCTGCAAATCTATTAAAATCACTGACTGAAATAAAAAAAATTAAACTTTTATTCTCCCATTTAAAAGCACCCAGTCGTTCTGGGTTACATTACCGTGGATTACAACTAATCTATTATAGGAGCAGAGTAATCCAGGGTTGATGCTTATTTTAAAATTGAGAAGCGATGAAAGCAATTTTCATTGCCCATTTTAAACTTTCACTCAAAACATGTAGGTTAATGGAAGTTAATATAAACAGCCCGAAACAGAAGGACTAGAATCTGATGAGGAACAATCAGAATAATTTGGTCTACCAGCTGAAGGGATACACATGTACAACTAAATTGAACTTTGTTTATGCATTTTGATTTCCAAGCCTTCTCTACGATGATTACCCTATCTCAGACCTATCAAGGGAAAAATGCCTCGTTTGTGATTACTCTGCTTCTAAATCGATATTTCTTCTTTCTTTGCTGTACTAGGTACGTCACACTATTAGGTGATACTTTAAACATCTGCAGAGAAATAAACCTACTGCAACCCCTTGCCAAATCCCGACTTTCTCTAAAACTACTGTTAGTAGTTTTATCATCTCAGATTTGTTTTTGCCATTCTGGGATCTAAGCAGGATTAGGGCAAGCACCCTTTTGTTTCTCCCCTTGTATACCTTTGAGAAATGGGATCATAATTACAGTGCAAAAACCATTTATGTAACTGTGAGTAGGACTCCCGGGCACTTCAAAGGACTTCTTGACCAAAAAAAATCTTAGACACTTAAAAAAAAAAAAAAAAAAAAAAAAGCCATGAGCAGAGTTAAAATGAAACCTTACCTAAGTCGTGGTGCACAGTAAATGATGAGATTTAATACAGAAAAAAGAGAGGCCTCAACAGGCAGCCTGCATTATGCTTGTGTTCATATTTAAAAAGAGGCACTTCTCTCTACCCTTAAGCACTCGTTTCATTTTTGTACACAAATTACATCCACTCTGCCAGACACCATTAAAAATCGTAGACAATCAGACTAGATACGACATTGAAGGTGCTTCTTTTTTAAACCTCATATTAAAAAATCAGCATGTCAATTTATTTGAATACTACAGATTTTCCCATCATTTAATTCAGGGTTGCCTTATTTTGGTGAACAGCTTAAAAGTTACCGAACGTGATCATCCACATGCAATGGCACAAACTTTTCTTTTTTTTTTTTTTTTAGGACATCACTGTGAAAAATCTACTTTTGTGCCACTTCCAAAGGCCAGGAAAATTATAACGTGCTTCACACTGGAAAGAAAAAGTTTTAGTTTTTGCTTCCCAAAACCGTTTTTTGAGACACACAAATCACAAAACCCAGAATGCTTCTCTTAACAGATTTAGGTTTTTGGAGTGATGAGGCCAGCATGGTTTGTTACAGAAGAAGTAGGGATAACTGGCTTCGGTGTAGCCATCAACAAAAAGCTTGGTTTAACAAGGAAGGAGAAAAACCATAGCACTTGATAACACAGACATATCAGACATTACTTAATTACAACACATTAAAATTGCTCTTCAGAAGTAGACTGAAATGCACTGTAAGTTGTGCTTGAGCAATTCTATTTCCCAAACTAAGATTAGAATAAAACCAAATATCCTGAGAAAATAATTAAAACACTCAGTATTTTTTGAACAGTTTCCTTGCTAAAACTTTGTGTTGAGCCGCTTCTTATCCAACTCTTTTATGATGAAAATGGATACCCAATCTAAAAATATCCTGGACACAAGCGACTTTACAAATTGTAAAACTTAAAACGAGAAGAATTATATCTCACATAAATCACAGCAATTCTATTAACATCAGGAAAGGATTATGGAAATTTCCATCCCTATCAACTATAGCCCTGAGAGAAACCAGACCTGCGAAGCGGCCAGCACGGGCTGTCCCGAAGGCCGAAAGGAAGAAGAATTACTTTAAGGTGGGGAAGACATGGACCAGCACCAGCCCACGCAGACGGAGCTCCCGATGATCCCAAGAGGCTGGGAGGTGGTACGCATGCACAAGGCTCTGGACATCAGGGATCTCAGGTTACATTCCCAGTGTCTGAATCCCACATATGGAACGATGTAACGCTTACATCTTCCCACATCGCAAGCACGTTCCAGTAGCTGGCTAGTGTTTATACAAGTTGTTTTTTTCCTTCTAAATCATGTCATTCTGTCAATCACATAAAAGTGTTTCAAAATAATGACCATAAAGAGAGTAATATTGTTACTGATGGCCAAGCCTAATTAAGCTGCAGCAGCAATACACGACAGCTCCCTGCAGAACAAGCCAGGACCTCAGCACGCGCCGGGCTCAGGAATCCCTCCACATGGCTGGGCACAGAGCATGAGAAGGTGCAGCAGCATGGGGAAAAAGGGGCTGCAGCAGCAGCTTTTCCTTCATCTTGCTACAGATGTGTTTGCACTGCGAGGTCAGGGCTGAAAGCAATCCTCCCTGTCCCCGGATGGCACGAGTGGAAGCAGCAAGCCTCACTCACTGAACACGCAGTGCTCCATCAGCCAGTCACTGTCAATGCAAATTGCTTTTCTGCTTTGGCAGCGTTCGCCCAACCCGACTGCATTTGGATGTCCTCTCCCTCTTTGGTTTCATGCCCCAGGCTAAGCCACAGTACTGCGGGGTTTAGTGCATCCAGGTATGCCTCATGTATGAAACTCCTCAGTTTTCCCCAACAGCAAGGCAAACTGAACTATTCTTCAAGAGAAACAGTCTTTAAAATTACCAGTCAACTTCTTAAGCTCAGCCAACGCATTGAAGTCTTCAAAACACTAGTGTATTTGCAAGAATTTATAACGGAAGAGCTGGAGGAACTGAAACACACTTCCAGAGCTGGCTGATAAAACAGGTGCTAAATCAGAAATCTGGAGCAGAGGAAGTTGGAGGAATATCAGTGAAATGACAGCGGCTGGGGGACAAGGGCAAGGTGAACAGCAGAAGCCAAAGACAGCACTTACTGGGCAAGCACGATTGTAATGTATAGAAAAGGAAACTTTGCTCTGGGCCAAGTCAAGGAGAAAGTCATAAAGAAACAGGCTGCAATACATGCCATGGGGCTGGAAAGGTGGTGACAGAAAGCAAGGGGACCCTTCTTGCCACTTACAGGCACAAAAAAATTAAACCTCATTGGAAGAGTATTTATATTCACTAGGGTTTACAAAAAGACAACTTTGTAGTTATAGAGCTTCAGACTGAAAGGAACAGATTCTGCTCAACATCAAATGTTAAGAAAAGAGCAGTTTAGGAAAATGACACAAAAGGTCAACAGAGGCAGAAGTAATGTTAATGATTTGTATTTTAAAAAAGCCATAAATATCCGTGTATCTAACACAATACAATGGAATAAGCCCTGACAGATAGCACTTATTTTGCTGACCATCAGGTTTCCAAATTCTTCCACCACGGTCATTTCCTCTTGGAAAAACCACACAGCTCTGCCAATCGCATAGAAGGGGTTAGAAAAAGCCCAGAACAGGTGAGATAGGGACTGAGACCTTCCCAGGACCAAAGCTGCTCTCCCATCCACCAGTACCAGCACGTCCAGCAAGGGAAAGGCTCTGAACTCACTCTTCATCCAAATGAGATTCATACCAACAGTTCCTACTTTCCTGGTATGACAACAAAAATTCAACAATGCATTTTAATGAAGGGTGGAATATGTACGTAAGGAAAAATATTGATTTCTCTTACATATTTAATGATAAACTTTGTTATTCGTTTCATTCACTTTGGTTGGATTTCCATTTCAGGAATAAATTCATGGTTCACACAGATGGTGCTTCAGAATCCGGGGTTTGCTGAAAATACTCAAGATACCACACACAACATTACTTCCCTAGCTGTTTGTTTCTGTTTTTTTTAAGTTAATACAGTGATGATGTAAGGAAACCCACAGCTCCTCCTCGTTGTGCAGCATGCTTCATTCTCTGAAAAAAGAGCACTAGTGCAGGTGCGAGCAATAATTTATTGTGAAGGCAAAAGCTTCTTGCTAGTAAATCAAAATGTTCGCGTAGCTGCTTAGTCTCATTGAGTTCTGATACAAATGTGCTACGTTTGACCAAACTGCAAAGGTCTACTCCACAAGGAACCTACACAACCCATTAAGCGAGCTGTATTTTCTCTTGTAATTTAAGCAGTCTCATTTGCTAGAGGAAGAACCTAGATGTTTTTAATATATGAGACTGCTTTATGTATGAAGAAGGGCTTTTATTAGTAACTAACACAAAGCAGGCACACGAATCACATTCCTCTTGGCCTGGACACCACCTCATCGCTCTGAAGAGACGAGCAAGCCTTCCATTAGGCAAGCCAATCTGTTCTCCCAGGTCACTATTTGACATCCTCCCCATGACTTTTCACCACCAGGCTGAATTCTGGACAGAGGAACGGGATACCCAGAGCGCGGTGGGGCAGCAACTATTTACCCATTCCTTGCCATCTCCGCTGCAGCCCGCTGCCAATGCGCATCGCCACAGCGGCAAAGCCCTTTCTTTCCATCAGATGCCTCTGCAGCTCCTCCTATTAGCAGGAGTTAAGAAGGCTTTTGTCATCCCAAATATGCTCAGCTGCTTACCGTACGGCAGAGCGGTGTAAGAAGCGTTTAAAGATGTGTCTGACATCATTAATCTATTTGCCCCCTGACCCACGGAGCTGAACTGTAGCTATGGAGACCAAAGGCTGACCCTACAACGCTGAGGAACAGGGAAGCCCGCGATTATTTTGGGTCACATTGTTCGGCTGCACAAAGGAATAAAGGAGAAATGTGACAGTTTCCTGGGAATTAAGGTCAGCAGGTCAATTGCCCCAAAGCTTTATTGTTATATGATAAGCAAGTCAAGTCAAAATCATTTTTCAGCTACTAAAATAAAAAAATACTGGAGCTTTTGTTGTCCAAAGTAGGAAATTGGTTTCCACAAGGCAATATATAACCCATGATTGAGCAAAATGACACCTTACCTGTACCATCTGCAGCAAAAAACTTAGAGAAAATGGGTAGCAAGTATCCATTTCATATCCTCACATTGAGCTGATTGTTAATTTGAGCTTTTGGGGGCATGAGGAAAGTATTTATTAGTGTGTTTCCGGAACTACATTTGATAAAACTGCCAGTTGTTTCCATCCTCCCTTTTCATGATTCATGGAAGTGAGGGGGAACAAGCGCTCTGAATACACGACTCTGAGCAGCACATGCCTTTGACTGAGAATAAACACAGTATAGGAACGTGCCCTAATAAAATGCTATGACAAATGCCAATCCAAATATTTACAGTTTTAATAATTAGCCTGATTAACACTGTTTAAACAGTTTTGTATTCTGATGTTCGCTTTGAGGATGTCAGCAAAAACCATAGGAGCCTCATCTTGAAGTGGTTTCCAATTTAGTCAATGACATTAATTCTTGATGAAAAATAACTATTTTATAATCATGTCTCTAAGCCTAAAAGCTTCTCAAATTTTAGGTATCCAAAGCCACGCCACGTCAGTCCATAAAATGCAACCCGTCGTGCCAGCTAAAAGTAGTTGGTACAAGACATCTAACTTTCGTGCTGATTTGGGTTCTTTGTTTCGGTTTTTAACTTCTCGATGCTGAAAAACTCCTGTCCTTCATACGACCATGCAGGAGTACTGTTTTATACCCTAGCTGCATCTGAGAAACAGAATCCCACAAAACTGGTTTAAAAAGGTCTGTAGGCTGCCAGCCTGACACCGAAAGACAGCAAAAACCATGCAAAAGAATGGATGTTATCAGTGAAGAATTCAAGGGGTCTGTTCGCAGAGCACTGTCTGAAGCTATACCTGCTGCAGCTGTATCCACACTGTGATGCAAAATGTTAATGGATCCAGAAAAGCACAAGAAAAGCTCTGCAAGAAGGAATTAAAAACTTCGCAAATTTGCTTCAACGAGGGCATGCGGAGGAATGTAATCAATGTATGCATCCAGCAGGAAGTTAAGCGTGATTTACCTGCAGCCATTAAAAACCTGAATGTGCAAGAACTCTCACAAAGCAGATTACCAGTCTTGTGGAGAATGTCAAAACCAAGGAGGCTACAAATTCACAAACTAGGAAGAACAGATTTTAACAGCAGGGGTTGTCGGAGGGCAATCACGCAACAGTTAAAACGTTGAAGACATGCCGGGGATTCCTAAATTCCCCTCAGAAGATCAGATGCTTTTCAAAGTTGAGTCTTTGATACAAAAATAAAATAAAATTGAGATGCTATTTGGCCTCCATCACACGGAAGGCCGTGCTAAATGTCAGAACAGCATACCAGATTACTTTCATCCTCCCTGAACCTGACGCAAAACATTTACGAGTCAGAAAGCAGTGGCTCCTACCGTAACTATCCTTCTGAAATCACTGTACGGCAAGTTTAATGTTAAAGCAACGAGCAACTTGCCTCATTCTACACACAGGGCTGAAGACTGGCAGCGAGGGGGGCATTACCAGGTGCGAGGCTGCTATCGCCTCCCGTGAGCCAGCGTCGGCGCTGGAAGTCAGAAAAGAAATTCTTTGAAAAACTCCAAAAACCTCAACGGTTATTACTTTCTACGCAAGCAAATTCCATCTGAAGCCATACACTAAAGCAGTACTGAGTTAGCACAGAAATGGATAAAAGCCAGGAAATTCTAAGTTTAAGCTGACTCGCCATCCTTAGCACACACCATTGTCCTTTATCCCTAAAATTTAATTAAAACCCAGTTCTGACCAGTTGCAATAAGTAGTACAGAAAACTGATTATCGGAATTGCTTTCCTCCAACAGCCTATTGTGCTACACTTCCCCTCTGCAAAATACAAAAGACTCTATGTACATTTTTCTCTCTCTCTGAAAAGAGGACTGAAAAAAAAAAAAATCCAGTCTGAACTTTTATTTTGTTGCCAATTGTGCTGTGGAATGAAACTAAGCATTTTCTTTTAAAAGCTGATTCAAATTCAGTACTTAATCATGCCACAGCAGAGCAAGAGCAGCAGCAAATTATGTTACAATTACACGAGAAATTCTTTTACAAGATTTTGTTTTCAGTCACTTCTGATCTTTTGATGGCTGCCATTTCTAGGGTTGATATTTTCCTAATAACATTTTTGCCTGAAACTAGCCGTGCCAATCAGAAAAAAATGGTATGTAAGGAAAAATGCACATGCACACGTGTGCAGAGCACAGACTGGGAAGAACGTGGTCACATTTGATGAGAAAAATCACTTTAGAGACCGTAAATATTTCCTTTTTTTCTTCTAAATGGCTTTTTTATCCTTATTCTAGAAGTTTATTTACTTCTCCATGCCAATTTTTGTTCTGCTGCAGACCACTACAACACACTGCGACAGAGTAATTGTTTTTGCATTTAAGAAGGCGTGCTCTATGAACTCTGCTCCGAGCAGCAGAGCCAACACACGGGCCTGAGGTACCCGCGGTCGGGCAGGCACCCGCTGCGTGGGTGACGGAGCCATGCAGGGGCAGGGACTGGCACGTGGGCATCCAGCTCCTCCTTCTCTCACTCCTAGCCCAGAAGTCAGATGGCTCAGAGATACCAAGGCACGTCTGTTTTCTAAACAGCACGGCAGTGCCTGCAAAGTTCACTACGCCCACTTTGAACCGACCTCGAAAAAGCTTAGCTCTGTCTGCGCAATCCAAAACTTTACAGGGAACTTAATTTGCTGTTTCAAAATGACTGTAATCCAGCTAACCTACTCCTGCCACGAGACGAAATAAAAAATGCATGCACGCCTATCTACACCCTTACAAGGATACTTGACTGAATTCGAAAGTTTTCAGGCAAAAGTTATTAAACTTGTGCAGCTTCAAAGAGGAAACGCACGATCCTCCACGGGCCAGCAGCAGGTCAGTGCCTGTCCCAGAGGTGCCTCAGCTTTCCTCCTGCAAACGACTCCTGGCTTGGCTGCTGCACCACCATCGTTCCCAGCTGCCCTGTGGCGCGAGCAGGGAGCAGCACAGCAGCGTCTGCAAGGCGAAGTGGGAATGCAAAAACACGCATCTTCCTCGCTCTCTGCCCAGCAAATGTGAATATGCTCTTCTGGCATCATCTGCTCTACGCTGGGCTCTCCCAGCAGAGGACAAGCTGCCCGCACACGGCCTGGCTCCGTTGCGTTCCCAGGTGCATGCAGGCTGCAGTCGTGTTTTTCCAGCAGGAACTGCAAAAGCAGCTGATGGTCAATTTTAGCAACTTCCCCCCATCTCAAAGAGAGAAAAGAACCCAAATACTCTGGATGGAAGAACCCAAATACTCTGGTGGTTGGATTTCGCACTGGCTGCATAGAATAAAGGACCGTACGACAGACAGCGGGGCACCGCGAATGCCGCACATTTCAGCATAGTTTCAGGAGACTGTTTCCACTTGAAATCTTCCACAAGATAAGCGCCAGGTTGCAAAGGGCTGCTAGTTGTGACAAAACGAACAGCTGCCAGGCCATTTGATGGAAATACCGATTTCCATGCCAAAACAGCAATCCTTTCCACGAGGCGTTTTGCCAAAATACTCAAATCCCTGAGACCATGTTGAAAACAGCAAAGTAATTCCACAGCAACAGCCCCAGCATGTTATGGTGTCTCTCACTTTTAAAAATACAGGAGATGTCGCATTATAGGTTACAGTAAGCACCGAGTATTTTTGAGCTTCAGACATGAAAAAGCAAAGAAGAGAATTGTTTTTGTCGCAACATGACAACCAACATAAACCACAAGAAGAGTTGAGAGCTGCGGATGCCAAGCTCGCACGTTTCCTGAGCACAAGTTTCCATGCGAGCTCCAAGGCAGAAGCTCACGGGTGCAGTTTGGAAGGGGAGGGCGGGTGGCGGGCCCCGCTCCCGAGCAGGCAGCGCTGCCTTGCAGTTGTGCAGCGAGGTAAACAAACAAACAGGCGCAGGCAGCCAGCAGCAGCACGAGGAGCACTGTCACCGGCTGTCTGTCTGCGCCCGATCAGCTGCTCCTCCAGCTGATGTGTGCTGCTGGAAACTCTTCCACAGACGCAGAGCTTCCGCTGTGTCTGTGGGTATGAACAGAGCCCCTGCTGAGGCTCACAACTTGACTTTTCCTCTTTGTGAAACGTGTACCTGCAGCATTGTTCAGGACTGGTTAAAGCACAGCGTGGCTGGCCTGGGATGCTTCGCGCCCTTCTGCAGCCGTGCAGACAGCAGCGCTTGCCCAACTCTATCATGATCAAAAGGCAGCACCAGGAGACCATGCTTGGCTTCTAGGGGAAAGTCTGATTTTCAGGCAGTCGAGCTTACTAAAGGATTGGCCAAACACGAGCGCTGATGCAAAAGAGGAGACAGGGCTGCCCTCTGCGGTAGCCGTGCTGCTCAGCCGTGCTGCTACAGCCTGTCTGCAGAGTGCCTGCCCACAGCACCAGGATCTGAGCTCACCGCCCCGAGCCCCCTCTGCGGTGCGCTCCCAGGCTCCGCTGCCTGCACAGAGCACACGGCTGACCCGGCACGGGCACTGGGTATCGTGGCTGCGCAATCCAGAGCAACCACGGCTCGCTCAACAAAGAACTTACAACTGCAGTCAGTCTCTCTCTCCATCCCCTGGGAACAATGATCAAGAAGAAATGAAGCAGGTTTTGTTATAGCCACGAACAATAATGTAAAATAACATAAAACAGAAATAAAGACAAATGCTAGCAAGCTATCAACAAAAAGTTTTCATTCCTCACTGGGGTTATTTTTAGATGTGTTCATATTTAAACGCAGAGGTAATTTCCCAGTGCAGCTGTTAACAGATCTTCCTGAGCTTCTCTCGGATTTCGGGCGTTGCATCTGCAGGCATTTGCAAGGCAAACTTCTGTTTTCAGGGCTTTAAAACTACAAAAGCACATGCTTCAAGAATTCCTTCCAACACGTATACTTTGCATCACGTGGGATACTACAGTCATTTTATTTGCAAAATGTTTGAAGTTTTTTAAGTACACAACTATGCTGCTATTCTAACAAGCATCTTGTGGTGGGGTTTTTGGTTTTGGATTTTTTTGGCTGGTTTGCTGTTTTTTTAACCTATGGAAAGATATCCTGAGATACACACCAGGTGTACAACAACTGCTAGCAGTGTGCTAATCCAGGCGTCGAGGTTGGTTTTGGCAACGTGCAATTTTAAAGGATCGTTGCTAGGGTCAAGAACTACTCCAATTTTAATTAGGGAACTCTCTCTCATTGAAATGAAGATTTTTTTGTTAGTAAATGGAAATTAAATATTTCTCACGTGAATTTCTTGCTTCATCTGAAAGCCTGCTTGCCTACAAAGACGTAATGCTTCAATGTAGAACAGAGAAATACCATACTGGATTCAGACCGTAGGTCCAATTTGACCTTCCACAACATCGAGTAGTTTTTGCTTTCACAGCAACACAGAAAATCCAGTCTGGCACTTACAAGTTTTGTTAAAATACATGAAAACTAGAAAGGGATTTACGCGCTGGTTTTATATCCCATCTAGACTACCAAGCTCAGCCCAAATGCCTCACTCTCCTCCTGAGTCTCAGAGCTGAAGGTCTCATGGGTTTCTGCAGGTTGCTGCTCTTCAGGATTCCCAACAACTCCCCGGGGGCTCTGGGATTGGCAGCAGCAATTAGCATGTGTCCACAAAAAGGCAAAAGAACAAAAAACTTTGAGGAAAGAGATTAAAGATGGATTAAGGAAGAAAAAAACTGTAGAACACTGCTCCAGATAATAAGCTCGAAATGACTTTCAGATCCCATTTCCCCTGAAACTAGAGCTTCTTGCCACTTGAAGGAATTCCATCCTCAGCACAGACATGGTGCACCCACTAAGTAACGCACACACATCGCCTGCTCCAAGCAGAAGAATACACACATGCCTTACAACTACTTCTTTCTCCTGGCTAGCCTCAAGGATCCCTGTAGACGCTGAGGACAAGCCAGCCTGTACAGTGACTCTTGCAGATGGTGCCAGCGGAGGCCATTCTCAGACTATCCACTCTTGTATCTCATCTGAGATAAAGTTTCTGCCTATATATCCTCTTCGAGTCCAAATCCCATCAAACCTAATTGCACTCTTCATGTTGAGGGAAATTTTCCAATTCCCCTTAACTTATTTTTAATCACCGTATCAATTTGTAACCTTCTGCCAACAGCACTAGCTGCTGTCATGCAAAGGCACTTCTGAAATGCCCTGCCTGGCTGCACAGGCAAAGACAGAATAAGCACCCCTTACTCGCAACCAAACAAATCTGTTCAGACAACGTATACTTAGTTCTTCTTGGGAGTGAACACTTCTGAGTTATTCATACATTCACCACTGGCACATAGCCTTTTGTGATTCCCAAGCCAGTTATTACACAAGCAAATCAGTGAAAGCACAGACCACAGCTTCTTGCTGGGCGATCGCAGAGCCCAGACACCACCACCACGAGCAGCCAGGGCGGTGCGAAAGCTTTGATTTCGTCTGCATGCAAAGGAGGGGGTGGTGGTGGCAAATTTTTTTTTAAAGAGAGCAGATCATCAGCTAAAGCCTTCACCAGTGCTATGTCCAAGCAGTTGCTTCAAGTTACAAAGAATATTAAACATTCTAATTGGGTAACTAATACATTATAGATCCACGCAGAACCTGGCCACTGTAATTCTAGAAGATGAGACCTTTGTGAAACTGCTCAGCTAGTTTGAGACCTTTAGAGAAAGGAATAAAACAGGAAACTCTTTAACATGCAAATGGAGACTGGGAGAGAAGGACAATGAGAGCAAGAAGAGCGCTCAGAAGCAGCAGCTTCTCCTGGCAGAAGATGGACACACAAAGAGCTGAATGCGAGTGCTCGGCGTGGGTTTGCTGTGCAGAACACGAAGCTGCTGGGCACTGCAGGAGGAGGGAGGCTGGGGACAGGCAGGGTGCTTGCGTTGACTATGGTGATAAGAAAGAGGGATTGCAGCAAAAGCTCTGGGATTATCAGAAGGTAAAATAAAACAAGGAGAGAGGACCGCATGAAGAATCGTCTTGGTGGCCTGAAAATACACTTGCAAGAAAGAATGTGGCTTTCAAGCTTTCAGAGCATCACTAGTGAAGAATTAAAATGTATGAAAACTGTGTATGAAAGTATAATTGTTCTTTAAGCTACGTGTATTGTTTTATCTTCTGTCTCAGAGAAGGGGAAATTCCACCATAAAATCCATCATCAAGGGAACATAACCTCCTCCACAAAAATATTTCTTTGTCTCAGTGAATCTCATTTTGAGTCATGATATTTAATGTGACGATGGGTGTTCATTTTGCAAAGCGAACTCACAATCAAATAGTTGTCAAGTTTCAGTAAATAACACTTTGAGATACCTTGTATTCTAAGTCTGCTTATGGCAACATTTTCACATTTTGTTACTTAACTCCCAGATTTTTCATCCAAAAACTCTGCTGACAACCGTTGAAATCTTCAGGCAGTGGAGAAAGCAAATTTAACCTTCAAACGGATAGACCTGCTAGGCCCAAGCAAACCAGCAGGATACATCACTTTTCACCAACAGACGTCTGCCTTGCATCTAAGCAGCCATGGCAATGAGGTCGCAAACACCAGCAGCAGAAGAGCAGCAGAACATCAGCAGTGCGGAGCCATCCATCCCAAGCCCCTTCCCAAGCTCGAGGCACTGCTGCCTTGCAGATCTTCGTGTTCCTGATGACCAGCTTTTGGCAGCTGTTGCAGAAGAAGCAGTTCAAGTTCCAAGAAAAGGAGTCCAAGACGAGCACTGCCCCAGAAATGTTGGCTCTTTCGGGCGGTTTATTCTTTTGGTTTTGAGTATTCCTCTACTATCGTCATCTTTTATACAGAAGAAGGTACATCTACATAAAATTACATTTGCCATTCTGCTAGGCTCGGTATTGGCTGTATCCATAAAAACTTGAATTTGCAACTATACAAAACACCCTGGGGGATGAACAGCAGTTTTGTCCTCGGCAAGATACTTCCTCACACACCGCAGACATTACTAACAATCTAGATAAAGTTTTCAAGGGTGTTTTGGGAGACTGTTATTTTTCCTTTCTTTAACACAGATTTGGTGGAGATCTTTCAAAGATGTGTCAAGTGTATGGAAAATCTGGTCTGTTTTGACAGCATCGCTTACTTCATCAAGTTTGCAAGGAAAAACTCTACAGATAGACAAGAAGGAGTCAGCTCCTGCTTCGCCTAAAAACTTTATCAAGGTGGCTTCACGTTTTGACACTTAGAAATAGAAAAACCTTGTAAACACAGGAAGCCATCAGCCGTAAACATTAGGAACTAACCGTCTTGGTATGAAAGTCAGATCTCTCATCAATTTCTGTACATTCTATAAGTAAAAAAAAAATAAATAGCTTACTTATAGGATTTGCAATTTCATTTAGTCCATTAAGTGACTTAATTTTGCTATCAATAGCACATGATGTGATGAGCAAAACTGCTCATTTGCCTTAGGAAAAACAGCGATGTGGTTGCATCAGGGGCTTCAGAGTTGACATGGCTTTCCCCTGGGGGTATTGAGGAGAGCTGGAAAGCTGAAGAGGGGAAAAGCATGGAGAGAAGGGAGAGGAATGGCAGAAAGCACAGGTGCAGTTGTTTAATCTCCTGGCCCTTCAGGACAGACAAAAGAATAATTACAATTACAATTATTCCCTCTCAAACATTCCTCTGTCAGGGGGAAAAAAAAAGCACTCCTGAGCCCAACTAATTTTAAACAAGTATTTAGCTTTAGACCCTTCGTACCGTTTTAGCTCTCCTGTGGACTCTTTCATGATCACATTCTCTATTTGGCTGCACTTGATGCAAAGTTGCTGCACCAACTTTGACAAGTTACTGTAGGTGCACGCACAATGCTAAAAGCTGAGCTTAACAGACATTTACTTTCGAAGGAATTTATCCCAAATTGGATTCTAATTTTAAAATGGCTCAAATCTTTTAAAGACCTTAATTCAAACTGTAATACATATTTGCTGAGGAACTGTACTTAGGCAATATCAGAAAACCTTATAAGACATAGATCACACCAAAGTTCATATATTACAGCACTTTCTTTTCTTAGATGTCTCCACAAATCAGCCAATGCCTACCCTGGATGTGGGACAGCCTGCTTTGAAAAATCAATATAACCTGATAAAAGCCTAAAGCTAAAAACCACTAACGCTCATTTCAGGGTATTTCATCGAATATCAAACTATTACTCTCAGGGCTATCTCAGTGAAATTCGTCCTTGAGGAGCTGGAAGCAGCAACGTTTCAGTTTCAACTCATGAAGCCAGCTCTCTGTTCTCAGCATCGAGGATGACTGATCTCTGATTCAATTTCGCTTCCTGGTCAATGTGTTTGGTTTCTTAACATTTCATAAATGTCCTGCCCAGAAACTTCTATGAGTGAAACCCAATCTATAGCAGGACAAAGGAGATCCAAAACACTGTCAAGTTACAGCCAGAGTCCTTCGGGCCAACCTTTGGCAAAGGGCAGTTCCCAGAACTGTGCCTCTTATTGTGCCAGGGGGGTGCTTAGAGCAAACAGCAAGCAGCGTTGTTATCGCTTTGACCTGACAGCACCTTACACGTGCACGTTATAAACTCGCATTATCACTCTTGGATACACATTACATAGTGTAAGCATTCTCGGTTTCCCATCTGACATCTTCCAAAAGTTCTCAGCCTGGTAAATGTTAACAAAATTGCCGTGTTTTTCCAAAGAGTAATTTCCCTATAGATCTGACAAGCACTTAATCTCCCTATCACAAGCATTAATTAATTTTATATATAAGATATAGGTGAAAAGATTATTTTAACTTCAGAATTCAATTAGAATAACTCATTATATATTGCTAGGGTTTGATACATCTGTGTTACATATGCATGTTTTTATTCCCCGCGTACAAGTAACTCCATCAGTATTAACAGAGTCCCTCAATTCTCCTGGAATTCAAGAAGCCTTGAATTTCTATAGATTAAGAAGAACAGGTCAAGTTCTCAACACACAACATTTTTTGTGGAAAGTATTTTAAAGGCAACCCATGTTCTCAAGAAGTGTATTTAAGGAGTTTACAGAAAAGAATGCAGTCAAAAATACGTGTGACAACACATGAAAAACCTTCCTGTACTCTAGAGCAGCTGTGACCTGGTAAAATCTAATTATTTCTCACGTGCCCAATGGAATTCTGCAGGAATATTTACTGAAATTTCTAACTGGTGCCGTAAGCACTGGGCCAGCCTCGGAACAGTACCACAAGGAATGAGTACCATAAATGACTTTTATGAACGTCCCAGAGGTGTATGTTAGGTTTTAGCAATACGGTGCAGTAACACAGCACTGCAATGAGGCAACAAATACAGCTAAGTCAGGCAGGAGAAACAGCCAGAAATGACGCTGTAATCTCAAGGGACTTTCATTTAAAAGATCTACAGGTTATTCAGAGTCCCAAAATGCCTCATGAATTACCACTGCCCACTGTCCTGCCCCACACAACTGAACTCAGTCACTCTGTAGAACCAGGCATGCATATTTTCATACACCACGTGTACATGCATGCAGACATACGTAAAATGTGTTACGTACATATTAAAGATTACAAGCAACACAGTCGTGCACACTGACCTGATTAGGGCACAGCTGACTCTGCCAGGACTGTACAATTGACTGACAATTGTACCTTAACTTGAAGTCAATTCCTTATTAGTTTTTACTGTCCCTGGGGAGAGATTAGAATTGAAGCGATAAAACAAAGAAAAAAGATCCCTCTCCCTTGTTGTTGAGGAAGATCAACTCAGGATTTATTTATTTTTTAAATCAGCTGAATAAATATGGAACGTTTAAAGCATTTCAAACACCTAAATACCCCATATGGCAAGCAGTATTCAAAAACCTATTAAAATTCCTCTTGAGAAAAGGTGAGACGCGACTCTTTCCAGTTTATATTTGCTTTTGCTGAAAGCTAAGCAAATGGAGTTTAAATACTCAAACCTTGCAAAGAAAGTCCAACTTTCCAGCGCCTTCCATAGGCCTCAGAGAAATCTAGCTCTACTCAACCTTAATGGAGCTGGGCCTTGCTGTCTTTTGATTCCCACACAAGTTGGGTTGAAGGATCAGTAGCCACCATTTTGGGGTCCTGCCATCATTTGGGGACCTGCCACCGTTTTGGGGGCCTGCCATCCCCTCAGCCATTGGCTCCTCACACTAGCAACTGAGCTGGACACTAAGATGAAGGACGGGGAAGCAGCTCGCCTCCACGCCACCAGCCAGGAGAACAAAACCCGTGGTTCAATGGAACGTCTGCCATACCCAACACTGCTCGGGTGAGGCGATAAGCTACGAATAAAAGGAAATTTGCCCTTGCGAAAAACACCTAGGGAGTGCATTTTGTACTTTGTGTGACCTCAAGAAGTGCTCCCTTCTGTCAGGAAAGCAGAGAGACCCGGCAGGGCAGCTGCGCCCCTCACCACACAGCTGTTCCCTGTGCCCCGAAGCAGCCTCAGACTCTGCACTTTTCAGTGGTTTTTAATTTTTTATTTTTCTTAAGCGCTTGTGCAGCTCATAACTGCTCCCAACACCTGGCGCAGAGGAGCGATGCGAGCCCCGCTCAGGGCCTNGCCGCTTCGCCGCAGCCGGGATCCGAACCTGCGCCCGCAGGTAAGTGCGGTTCGCGCTTCCTCCGCGGAGCTGGAGGAGGAGGAAGGGGCTCAGCGCGCAGACCCCGCCGGCAGCATCCCGGGCAGCCCCGCAGCGCTCCGTCCCCACTCGCGATCAACTTTTCCGCGGCTTCCAGACCTCGAGCAGGAGCTGCGCGGTCCTCCCCGCCTCCTCCTGCCCCGCGCTCCGGGTCTCTCCCCAGACCCCCGGGGTGCGGATGCGCCTTTTGTCCCCCCCCTCAGCCCCACGGAGGGGCGCGGAGATGGGGGCAGAGCCGGGGCCGTGCGGCCGCCAAGAGCGGGGGGAGCGGCATCGGAACCGCGGGCTCCAAAGCAGCGGTTCGTTATCTCGACCCCGATTCCTCCGCCTGAAATCCGCTGCCCGAAGAGGTGGGAGCAGCGGCTCTCCACTCGCTGCCCGGGGAGATGGCGTCCTGATGAGCCTGCCTCTCAATTAGCGAAAATGGGCTCCCGGCTCGGGCACAGCGGCGGCCGAGGGCTCGGTGCGGGCGCGTTTCCCCTCGGTCTGTACCACGCACGGGGTCAGATTCAAGCCCCAGAAATACCCCCGAGGTCCATCAGTCCCTCCCCAAGCCTTCCAGGGTGGTCCCGTTTGAGCGGGTTCTCAAATACTTCCTAAAGAGAGGCACGCTGGGCTGGATGTGAAGCCCGGTGCCTTGAAATGCACCGAGGTTATTCCGCCCGCCCGCTTCAGGCTGCCATCGGGCTCTTCTCCATCGTTCCAGCCACGTTTCACCACTTCCAAAAGCCCTGGTTTTCCCCTGCCTCCCCTCGTAGGCAGCAGAACCAGCGTCCAACCTCGGCGTGCATTTAAGATGTGGATCCGCGCTTCTTTCGGTGCTTTTGTACGGTTTAATTTTAATCGGGGAATGGCCGGATGGGTCAATACCACCGCTAACACAGCCGCCGTGGGAAATGAGATTCCATAAAGTCTCCGAGAGAGGGATTTATTTTATTTTCTTTCAATTCCCTCGTTGGAGGCCTCCTCGGTTTTCCTCAAGAGGAGACTTTGTTGTAATTAAAGCGGAGAGGAGCGGCCGGCAGCAGAACCCCTCGGCCAGGCGGCTCTGGGCAGCGCCGTTTCGCAGCGCGCACCACCCCCCAGCGGGCAAAAAACTCCGCCGTGAGCTCGCAGCCAGCTTTCATCTCCGGGAGCAGAACACACGTTCTGTGGCAAGAACCAAATAAAGGTGCACTTCTGGGGCTCGGCTTTTTTTGTTTTTCCTTCGTAAGCGGTCGCTCGAAGCTGGAAGGGACCGCGCGAGGCAGCGGCGGAGTTTGCAAACTTTGCGCTGCGGTTCCCCGGCGCGGGTGGCTGGCCATCTTTGTCTCCGGGAGAGCAGGCAGCCCGGCTGCTGGCGGCCAGGGAGCGCCCAAGGTTCTCTGTAATCAAGGCGTGAGGCAGCTCAGGGGAATTAATACGCGGTTGCTTGCGTTGGTTTTTAGCGAGCGGCCGCGGCTCCCTCGGTGCGGCATCCCCAGGCACGGTGCTGCTGCAGGGGTAGGAGCAGCCCCACGGCCCCGCAGCCCCACGAGTTTTCTGTAATTCAGTCTTTGGTAGATGAGCAAACTGATTTTAAAAGGGAAAGAAACAATTACAGCTACTGTGTGCGGTGTTGGGGTCATGTTCTGCTGTGCTTAATGCTTTGTGCTAGGAGCCCCATACCTAGCGTAATTCTGCCTACAGTTGTTGAGAGGGAAAACCAGTGACTTCCCCATGGAAGAAGGGCAGCAGTCGCTGCCTGTTCTCTCAGTGCAGGTGCAGGCAAGTGGCCCCATCTCCACAGCAGCTCCCCAAGGAACCCAGGGCCATCACTGCCCAGCTCAGGGAGCACCAGGGCAGAGCATAACGTGGGCAGCCCCCCCAGGCAGAGCAGAACGCAGCAGCACTATGCACTGGGGCCCTCCAAGCCAACATCTTCCAAGCCAGGAAGGGCTTTAAGAGTGAACTTCAGAAAGTGACCATGGAACCACTCCCAGTCCTCCTCCCTCCTCTGCAGCGAGCTGCCCTGGCTCACCTTTGGCACGAAGCTCAGCCTCTCCTCTGAAACCGTTTCTGAGTCAGATTCAATCACGTTTGAGAGAAGATTGTGTTAAAATTTGCATTTTTAAGACATGTGAGAGCAAGAAGGACAAAGGCAATATTATGTTCAACTGCTGCACAAAATGGAGGGAAGGGGAGGAGAAGCAAAAAATAAATACAACCATATCCAACGGGGAAAAAAAAATAAAGCAAATTTCACCAGAGCACAGAGACCTGGAGAGCTCACTCACTTGAACGAAAACCTCAGCATTCTTGAGCCCAGACGGGCAGAGACCTCCTGCTTCCCTCACACTGAACAAAGGAGTGGGGCACCTTCCTGAAATACGATGATCGTGGAACTTCCAGCTCCTAGACGGGGTGCTTAGAAAGCACTTTGCTGTCACTATCAACTAACTCTGGGTAGCACACTTAGAAAAACCCAAGCATGTGCATTGTTTTAAGGGCAGATTAGCGCTGTAGAACTTCTGCTGAAAACTTGGTGGAACTGCTTGAGAGGAGCTGTGACCCCTGCACAGTGACCTGGCAGCACGTGCTGTAGAGGGCTGCAGCAGCATTTCAAGCACATTTTATGTTGATACATTCCAGATTATAAGCAAATATGGAGGCAGTTCTGCAGTCTGAGCATACTGATTGAGGCAGCTCATTAGGCTTGGCAAATATGCACATTCTGATATTTACTTGATGTTACTCCCGTCACTTACAACCTAGAAGCAGTGGGTGGAAGTTGTCCTTTCACCCTCTTGTGTGGGGGTTAGAAGCCAGCCCTGGTTTTCCAGCTCCCAGAGATGGGTTGGAAGTTAAAGCAAGCATTCTGGGACCCAAAGTGCCAGGTCTGGATTTTATTCAGGTTTTATCACATCTTGGAAAGAAGAAACCTCTTTGGCACCATTTTTAGAAAAAAAATCTGGCTTTTCAACCATACCAAAACTATCTTTTTTTTTTTTTTTTCCCCTTTTCTTTTTAGGCAGGGCAGCTGGATACCACATGTTACAGTAAATACAATGTTCTTTGGTACATTTTCCTATATAGTGCAGATTGGTTTTACCATTTTAAAATGAGGTGTCCCCTCGTGTGGCTGTGGCCCAGCGATAAGTGCCGGTGCAGGTCCGGGCATCCCCGCTATCTGTAACGCCTCTGCCTACACAATGTCCCAGGAAAAGTGATTTAGCCGTGCAGTTCAGCAGAGTTCACGGCAACATTCAGCTCCGAATAAAGATAAGCATAAAAGCTGCCGTTCAGCTGTTCCGTTGTTACTTTTGTTACAGAAAAGTCATTAAAAAAAAAAAAGAATTTTAGCATCCACTTTCTCCAACCCATCTTTTCCTGCCCTGCTCAGAATTAATGGCTCCTTTCAGAGCCATGTGTGCATGAAGGCTCCCAGCTCGGTGCTGGACACAGTGCCTGCCCAGCGGGTCGCTGCGCCTTTCATCCCGCAGCTCGAGGACGGATGTCAGGGAGCACTGAGGGCGGCTGGGGGAGGAGGGCAGCAGGATTCCCTTCTTCTCTGCAGACAGATCGCTGGAGCCTTTGATATGCAAAAACATTGTTTTCAGCTGTGGCTCCAGATATGAAAGGGAAGTGCAAGATATCAAACAATCAGAACCTGGAGAAAACTATTCTGCCCTCAGAAAAGGGAGTGGGGGGTATGGTCTTAATCCACATTTTTGAAACAGTGTCGTCTTCTCCAAAGAGACCTGCTTTTATTTTTCTCCCTTGTTTTTATGTAATTTTGAGAGGAGGGATAAAAAAAAAAAATTCCAAGAACTTAATGAGCTTTAGTGCTTTCATTTTAATCCTGCACATTACCGCTGTTACAATAGCAGCGAGAAATGAAGGGAGGACAAACAGGGCCCAGAGGAAACGGTTTGTACGTAGAAAGGTACAGCAAATGCACTGACTTTATCCTGTCTGTCTGCATATGGAATGTGGGCATACTGGAGACTGTTATGATCAATACTAACATGCTTTTTTTTTTTTTTTTTTCAGCCTACTTAACAGCTCTAAAAGTTCTGAAAAACAATTTATGGGATTTTTTTTTCCCCACAAGTTCTTAAAAGTTATTGAAGCCTTCAAAGGCCTCCTTAGCAGCAAATTCATCCTCCTGCTAAACCATGTAACTTGCAGAAAATACCTTCCATCACAACTTCACATTAGTTCCTACCAGGCATCATTTGTATACAGCTGTTAAACAACTGTTTGTTTCCAAGTTTTAGGAATAGATCCTGGACTTAAGTTTCCACAAACACTTGAGTAATACAGACCAAGGCAATTGGATGCTGCTTAATCTCAAAGAATGCGGAGCTTTTTTGTTCCATTTTCTAATACTGACTGCATATATTAACCAATCCCTAAAAACTATGCATTCCCTAATACTCCAGAGCAGAGCTTGAGTTCTTACCTTAAAGTATATAATAATAAAGTACGTGCTAAGATACTTCATCCTGCCAATCTTACAGTGCATCTCTCATTTTAATTTACCATTTTCATTACACAACTGCTGAAGCAAGGTTGAAAAAAAAAAAACCACTTTCAGATTAGAAGTTTCAGGAGAGCAAAGGCTTTACTATTCCCTTACAGAACAGTCACACCATCACAAAAGTGTTTTGGGGTTTGGTTTTGCTTTTTTTTTTTTTTTTTTTTTAAATGGTCACCTTTTTGCCTAGTTTTATGTAAATAATTTTTGTATAGTGCAAATCTGCTGTTGCTACGGGAGCATAACTGGCCTGCTGAATGAGTGCTTCATGATGCCTGCTTCCCATTGCAGAGTCTTAAAGCAGGGGCTGCTTTTGTTCAGGTCTGCTGGTTTATGATGGAGCAGAAGCAACCCTACCTATGCCTGTAGAAGGGAGCTAAACAAGCGTTATTTGGTGTGCAGTTTCTTTGTGGCTTTTCAGTGCTGGGGACCATGCTTAGGACCAAAGGTTTTATTTCAGACTTAACCATTTCTGTTTCGGACAGATACTGCCTGTATGTTCTCAGGAAACAGAGAACTGGTATCTCCCTGGATGCTCTCTGCAATATTGATGTGAAGTAGCCCAAGTTAAAATATACCCTTAAAAATAGCCAGATGGTTCCTCAAGTAATAAGAAAAACCAAGATTATTTTCATTTTTGAAAGGAGAAAAATCGAATTTATAAAACATCAATCTAAAGTGATTCCACTGAGTGAAGTGACAAATACAACAGCTTACCAGTTCAGACAGCTTGGCATACTGAGCACATTTCATGGAGAAATGCACATTCCTCCATTGTCAAAAAACTGATACAGATGACTGCTACCCAGTCCACAGGGCAGAAACGGCATGTTGCAACTGTGAAACATTAATTCTCTATTTGAGTGAAAACTTTTCCTCTTTCACCCAAGAAGTACTGAGTGGTAATTAACTCATTTTACATTTAATACCAAGGAGAGGCTCGTGATATACCTCAATTTACCAGAAACTATCAGCAAGCAGCCACGATGGCCTCCTCCAAGGAGGCAGGACTGCCTCCAGTGGGAAACATCATTTACAAAGATTTTGGTACTGTCTGTTTATGCAAGATGACTTCATTTGGTACTGGAAGGAGGGAGAAGCTTTGTTCCAACAAAATTGCAACAATGTGAGACTAAACAGCTAGAGATGCTTCAAAACATGTCTGCATTTTGCTGAAATACTGATGTATTGGGATAACAAGATGTGCTGATCATGCACAGTGAGCGCAGCATGATTCATGTAGCAATGCAACACAACTGAATACCAGTGTCTACCAGTTGTTATTTATTACAATTTCTTGTTTGTTTTTACTTTTACAGGAAAGTAAGAGTTCACAGAAAGCTTTGAAGAGGAGTTTTCTGGGAAGGAAAACATACTTTTGTGTCTTCTCATGAAGACCACCACCTGAATTGCATACCATTCCCACAGCTGTGACCTGCCTTCAGTGCGCAGCGCAGGAGGAATTCTTTCCTGCATTACAAATTGGAAGCGTTCAAAGCGAGAGCTGGAAAATGGTCCTCTCTGAGAGGTGTGGATCTATCAGGATGTAGCTGCTGTACAAAGTTTATCGTTGGATAACTCTGGACAGAGATAAGCCTCCATTCCTGACCTCCTGAAGAGGTGATCCTCGTTCAGGCCCCAGCATAATGAATAGTTTCCATCACGCGGCGCTCGAGCTCTCACCTCCGACTACCGCATCCCACAGAAGAGCTCGTACGAGTTACAAAGAAAGTAATTCTTGTTAAAGGCACTGAACCAAACAAAAGAGGCTCTCCATTCAGAGACTTTACATGAGGACAAAATTAGAAGGAAGTTGAAGCTTTTCTACTCCCCGGCCTGGTGTGCTTATGTACGATGGTAAATCTTTGTTGGGTTGCCCCCGGAGCGTAGTGCCCGGAAGCGTGCACCGCTGGGAAGGGGCGGCCGAGGGAGAAGCCGTCCATGGAGTGAAGTGTAAGAGCAAGAGAGGAATTGGTTTGCTGGATATCCTCAAGCACAAAATTTACTCTTACCTTTAAATACGGTAGGATCAATATTAATTTATTTTCCTTTTTGTGCCTCGGAGAATAAAGTTCAATTAATATATGAACCCACAAGAGAAGGGGTCATGGCATCGCTTAATGCATAGGGCATCTTACAGAAGTTTTCACCACCCTAATTACAGTGGTAATTGAATTACGTTGTCTTAAAACCTATAAAAATGCTAATTACCTGAGCTCAGTGTACAAACACACTAACAGTGCACAGTACAATTTCAGTCTCAAGAGTTAATTTGTATTATCCTGCCCTGCACAGTATGAACTAATAAGATGTGAAAATGTGGTTAAACCTGCCAAATAGTCTCTTATTAGTGTACTGCTTAGCAAGAAGACTTTTGAGAATGACAAATATTTAAACATGAAATTAAGCATGTAATGAAATATTCCATCCAGTCAACTAGAAAGCCACAGCTCTAACAGCTCTGTGGGCTTGTAAGCTACATATCAATTGTTACATTCACCTTTCTAAACATTCCAGCTTGAAAAACAAGAAGAGTAAGCTGCATTGTTTGTAAAGCACGCCACGTGGCTTTGAGTTCTCAGAAAAACTTGAGAAAGGTCTTTACTCTCTTGTCTGCATTTTGTACCGTGCCATTAGGACTTGCTTGAACCTCCAGAATAGCCACCATGAACCTTTGGGTTTGGTAAGGGTTTTATAGTTCACTTAAGGGCTCCTGGGTAGTTAGCTGGCTTAGGAATTACTTCTTATCTTTCAGATATAGAATGATTTACTTGAACTCTAGTTTGACTTCAGCTCTGTACTTATCTGGTATCTGTGAACAAAGATTGTCTCTGCATGTGAAATGGGGAGGAATCCTCAGAAGGAGCCTTCCTGGTTAAACAAAACCATTTGCAGATTAGACATGCTTGATTGTATTATTTTTAATTGCTATTCAGAATAGTTTATCAACTTAATTGAATTAGTAAATGAAGTATAATTATTGATGTATGTAGAGAAAGCAAAATGTCTACAAACCTGAATTTTTGTTTAATATGTGTGTGTGTGTGTTAGATGTCTTCTGTAATGTTGAATTTTAATTGCAGTTTCTTCACTGATGATCTGGATAATTTTGTTTGTTTGGTTTTTTTAGATTGTTGAAGATCAGAACTGTATACAAATCTCATCATTCCTGACCATGATTAGTGTAACCTGGAGCATCTTCCTAATTTGGACTAAAATAGGGCTGTTACTTGAGATGGCACCTTGTTCTGTTAGTGCCAAAACGTGCCCGTCAGTGTGTCGCTGTGATGTGGGTTTCATATATTGTAATGATCGCGATTTGACATCTATTCCTACAGGAATCCCAGAGGATGCCACTAACCTCTTCCTTCAGAACAATCAAATAAATAATGCTGGGATTCCTTCAGAACTGAAGAACTTACGTAGGGTGGAAAGAATATTTTTGTATCACAACAGCCTAGATGAATTCCCCACTAACCTCCCTAAGTACGTTAAAGAACTGCATTTGCAGGAGAATAATATAAGGACCATTACTTATGATTCACTTTCACAAATTCCTTATCTGGAAGAACTGCATTTGGATGATAATTCTGTTTCCGCTGTTAGCATTGAAGATGGAGCTTTCCGGGACAACATCTATCTCAGACTTCTTTTTCTCTCTCGGAATCACCTCAGCACCATTCCCTGGGGTTTGCCTAAAACAATAGAAGAGCTACGCTTGGATGATAATCGTATTTCCACGATTTCAGAGCTGTCCCTTCAAGATCTTACAAATCTAAAACGCCTTGTTTTAGATGGAAATCTTCTAAATAACCACGGATTAGGAGACAAGGTCTTCATGAATCTAGTCAATCTTACAGAACTGTCACTGGTCCGCAACTCACTCACAGCCGCACCAGTAAATTTGCCAGGAACAAACCTAAGGAAGCTTTATCTTCAAGAAAACCATATCAATCATGTGCCACCCAATGCTTTCTCTTACTTAAGGCAGTTGTATCGACTAGATATGTCCAATAACAATCTCAGCAATTTACCTCAGGGTGTCTTTGATGACCTGGACAACATAACTCAGCTGTTTCTTCGCAACAACCCTTGGCACTGTGGGTGCAAAATGAAGTGGGTCCGTGACTGGTTGCAGTCATTGCCTTTGAAAGTGAATGTACGTGGGCTGATGTGCCAGGCACCAGAAAAAGTGCGTGGAATGGCTATCAAAGACCTCAACGCGGAACTGTTCGATTGTAAGGATGACATGAGCACCATCCAAATCACTACCGCAGTACCCAACACGCTGTACCCGGCCCAGGGACACTGGCCGGTTTCCGTGACCAAACAACCAGACATCAAGACTCCCAACCTAAACAAAAACTACAGAACCACAGCCAGCCCAGTACGCAAGATCATTACAATATTTGTGAAATCGGTGAGCACAGAGACCATCCACATCTCCTGGAAAGTTGCGCTGCCGATGACAGCCTTACGGCTGAGCTGGCTCAAGATGGGCCACAGCCCTGCCTTTGGATCTATAACTGAAACCATTGTGACAGGGGACAGGAGCGACTACCTGCTTACAGCGCTCGAGCCGGAGTCGCCGTACCGCGTCTGCATGGTCCCCATGGAAACCAGCAACATCTATCTCTCCGACGAGACACCTGAATGCATCGAGACAGAGACAGCCCCCCTCAAGATGTACAACCCGACAACCACGCTCAACCGGGAGCAGGAGAAGGAGCCCTACAAGAACTCCAGCGTGCCCCTGGCCGCCATCATCGGTGGCGCAGTGGCGCTGGTGGCCCTGGCGCTGCTGGCCCTGGTGTGCTGGTACGTCCACAGGAACGGGGCCCTCTTCTCCCGGCACTGCGCCTACAGCAAGGGGCGCAGGAGGAAGGATGACTATGCCGAGGCAGGCACCAAGAAGGACAACTCCATCCTAGAAATCAGGGAGACTTCTTTTCAGATGATACCCATCACCAACGACCAGGTGTCCAAGGAGGAGTTTGTAATACACACCATTTTCCCCCCTAATGGCATGAATCTGTATAAGAACAGCCACAGTGAAAGCAGTAGTAACAGGAGCTACAGAGACAGTGGTATTCCAGATTCAGATCATTCACACTCATGATACTGAAGGACATGAAAGACTGGTTTGGTTTTGGTTTGTTTGTTGTTTGTTTTTTTTTAAAAAAACGAGAAGAGACTGACTTTAACGGTTGCTGTTCTACTGCAAAACACTGGATTAAAGACTGACAAAGCAATGTACTGTACATTTGCCATATAATTTATATTTAAGAACTTTTTATTAAAAGTTTCAAATTTCAGGCTACTGCTGCGATTAATGTAGTGGGGATACCTGACCACAATTCTATATTTTAGTATTTTTTAGTAATTTGTACTGTATTTTCCTTGCTAATATTGAAGTTACAGACCATTTAACTTTTGTGTTCTACTGAGTAAGATGACTTGTTGACTGTGAAAGTGAATTTTCTTGCCGTGTTGAGCAGTCAGAACATTCATCTGAGATCCTTGTAAGTGTAAGCACAGGCCATTTTTCACTTTGGTATTAATAAAATAATGTTAAACCTGGCAAATCAAGAAGATCAAGAAGTGGTTGCAAAAACTCACAGAACTTAGATGTTGGGTCTATTAAATCTGTAAACCACAACAATATTCAATAAACAAAAATGCGTGTAGTAATGGGCAATATCAGCTGTCTGGATATATCCATTCAACTGAAATCCAATCTAAAAAAAAAAATCAAATCAGTTACGTGCATGAGACTGAAGCTGTTGGCGCATGTGAAGAAAAAAATTGACCCCTGAAAGAAAGCGTAACGAAATTCCTAACAAGGAATTCTAAAAAAATGCGCTAGGCTCCAGAAACCAAGGGGTAGATAGGGTTTAAGTGTAGATTTCTGGTTATCAGCGCCAGTGGTCTGTTTGTTAAAGAGAAAATGCTGATGGATGGCCACAGACATTTGGGAGGCAGTGGTGGGGGAGAACACTTTGCAAACTGCTCTATAACAGAAGAAGGGCTAAAAGTACAGTTTTATAAGGAAACAGGCAGGACAAAAAGCAGGCGATGCAAGCAGTATCTCAAAAATTTTAGTCATTGAGGTATAAAAAAATTGGGGAATACAGCTACTTTAAAGTATATGCTCATAACGTATATAGGTATGCATTAACTGTACTGCCATTACAGTCAGGAATACTGCCCATTACTGTCACAGTTTTCCAGAAATTCCTTGATAAATCTGTAAGGTAACGTTTCTTTCTGCCTTCCTGCTGAACTATACGCTATTTCATGTTTAAACCCCAAGCCACACTTTGTTGCCATAATCATTTGTTTCTTCAACTAAAAACCAAAGTGCATTGTACGCCCTTTGGCCAGTCTTGTATGTGCCTTGATCCAACGCTACATGTATCAAGCTTTTAAAAACAAAAAAACTAAAAAAAAAAAATAAAATACCCACTTTTTCATACGTAACTTAAATATGAAAAACATTGGTCTTATTGATGAATGAAGTTGAGAAATTAGTAGAGTAACAGCACGTCTGCAGTGTACTGGTAGGAAAGCCACTCAGAAGCTACTACTTTTCAAGTCTTAAGTTTCACCTTTTTCTTTGTTCAGCACAGTATCACACTTCCTGGGTTTCTGTATTGCTAATTACTTTCAAAGCAAGTTTTCACAGCTTCCCATTATATCAGCAGTGAAAGGGAGGGAAAGCACAGAGTTGCAGCCATTGGAGATTTTTTCAACAGAAGCACCAAATAAAAAAGAGAGAGGGACATACAAATGCTTAATATTTTGGACATTTTTTCGGACAGGAAGGAATGTGTACTAAATGCAATTCAATTTTAAGAGAATGTTAGCAGTGCTCAGCCTCTGTTTCTCCAGCAGTGGTAAGGATGGAAGATGACAGAAACTATAGGAGACACCAGGAGGAGACACCAAGACCGATGGTTTCAGCAGTCACTCAGCAAACTATTCCTGCCAAAGGTCCATCTGCCTGCACAGACACCAAGTTGCCAGTAACACATAGCTCATTTCAGCCTCATTTTCCAGAGAAGCGTCTCTCCAAACCTTCCATGCCACCAGTCCTACTTTTTGGGCAGTGGAGGAGCAGCTCCATGCTTCACCACTGACCTCATGCAGTCTCATCTCTGCTTTAGGTGGAACATTGGCTGGATCCATGATGCCAACATAGCAGAGGCATGTGACGCTGAATTGCTCTGCACAGCTCTGGGTGATGCACTCAGCAGGACTATTCTGCTCTATTTTCTCATCAGGTACAAATCTGAAGAGTGAGAAAACCAAAATGAAGCACATAGAGCCTCATTTCATTCTGGAAAACCAACCCAGATGGAGAAGGTGGACCTGTTTTTCTTTATGCAAGCTAGTATATAGGGACCCTTGTATCTGAGATGCATTTAATGGCCAGGTTGCTGGCAACAGATTACTAGTTCTTTGCCATCAGCTCTCCAATAGCCAAATGAAATGGGTTTTGCTGGATTTTTAAGCAGTTTATATGAAAACCTCTCTTGTAGTTGACTCAAAATGTGCGTTATTGAAAGGATAAAAGAAAACCTAAAGAATACTCTCCTGAGCCTCTCCTGGGATAAGCTGGAGGCAGCCTAGTAATGCTACACACCATCCAGCTGCACTTCACAGATGATTCCACACAGAGGTCTTATGGATGATAAGAAGTTGCCATTTGAGATAGTTCCATGTCAATCTTAACTACAAGGACTTTTCATATGAAATTCATATACTATGAGACAGTAATATGCATATCCAAAGCAACTTCAACAAGTTGGCCCAGTTGTTCCAGGTTTACCTCCACCATAAAGCAGGTGAGATCCTGGAGAAGCAATGCCATGCTCTGGAAGACCAGACAGGTTTGCAGGCATAGCTGGCATCTTCCTACAGCAGCTGCTGTCAATGGAAAAAACATGGCACATCCACGCATAAGATCTTCCTCAAGTTCTGTGCCAACTTTTACAGAGCATGCATAATGTGAAGATGTGTTAACTTGGCAAGTGAAAGATTCATTTCAGACTAAAGTCTGTATTTTTTCTTTTATTATTTACACAAATTTCTATTCTGCTTCATGTCATGACCGTCTCTCAAGACTCTTGTACTTAACACAACACTCCAGTTATGGCATGCAATACGCTCCAGCATCATGCATACATCCATTCATCCATTCTATTTGACAGCTGTGTATGTAGGCAAATCAGATTACTGCACTGAGCAGTATACTCATTTATCAAAATAAAATTAATCCACGTTAAACTTATCTCAACTTTTTATTTCCATGTTATTTTAGTGTGCTGTTCAATATTTTATTTCAGAGCAAGGAGTGAAATTTTTTCGACATAGCCTAAACCTTTGTGCAGAGTTAACTTTATCAGCATCTTCCGTGTTAAAATACTACACCCAATATCTTTCAAACTCTCTATTATTGCCCCTCCTCTTGATTTATATCGCATTCTGAATTGGACACAGTTCTGTTTTAGCCTGAAAGCTGACACCAAAAAACCCCTAGAACTATGGAAGCCATATTAATTTTGTCTCATCTTTCGTAACTACATTTGCTTCATGTAAGCTATTATTTCCTAACTTTGTACAATGGCCTGAAATACAACAACTGTTGAGGTCTGGGGTTGTGGTTTTGTGTTTTATTTTTATTTATTTATTTTTCCTCCTGGCTTTAACAGCACCACAATCAAAGCATTTTGGCTTTAGAAAGCAGTTTAACAATTCTTCTGCTGATGCACTAGCTAGCTTGCAAGCTATATTGTGCCAATGCTGTACATACTGTGTAGAGCAGCAAATGCAATAAAGCAAGAACGAAAGTAGTGAAAAGCCTTACTTGCTATTAAAATAGTTTATTAATATTATGCACTGAGCACATATGTAGATTTCTGTCTTAAACAAGAGGGTACAATTTCGCATGTTCGCATGCAACTGAAGCTGGACAAGATCTTTGAACGTCAACTGGCAAATGCCATCTGCTTGGGCTTCTCCAAACCAGATTTGCTTCAGTTTTGGATGGAACCATCGCTCGCATGTATCCTCTGCTTTCAAAACAGCTTAACTTTCTTTCAAATCCACAGAGGCACTCTCACCACGCAGTGTTTCAGCATCACCTTGGGACTGAGCTTTGTTTAATGAGCCGTTTCCTAAGTGTCACCACAACAACAAGCTTCAAGCCACAAGCCAGTGCTTACCACAACTGAAATTTTTACCAGGCTTGATGTGACTGTAACCAGGGAGTTTCTTCTTCCACACTAGCCAGCAGTGGTTCATCAGAAAGAAAGAGATGATTGACTGAAGCCAGGCATGAAAATTTTACACTTGAAAGCGTACTTTTTCCTTTGTAAACGAATTTAATTTGGGGGATGGTGGAAGAGCTCTGCCCTACCCTAATGATGAAACTAGAGCTGTTTCAAACATTCTGAAGGTATTTCTGTGTATCAGTCTGGACATAATTGTTTTTGAACATGCATGTTGGATTTAGTTTTGGTAGTTATTCAGATTGTTTCTTGTTCCTCAAAAAAACATAGATGAAAACCACCCTAAGTACACGTATCTCAGTAAAACAGCAGCACAGCACCTAGTTCAAAGCAACCCTCACGCACACTTCACCAGCATCCATCAAGATGCTCATTTTCCTGCAGCTTTCCTGATTGCTGGAGAACATTCCTACCCCGTATGGAAACCAAAGCACTTCATCAGGACCGGTGCAAGGACAAATAACTGTCCTCTGGCAGCTCCTGGGACGGTCAGCAGTCCAAGGCACAAGCAGCCAGCAGCTCTGTTCCCTTCCTGAGGAGGGGATGGTGACGGCCAGCAGCTGGCTGGCGGTGCAGCACCCCACCACTCCACACACATCTCTAGATAAGCAAAGGTTCATCAGAAGCTACCTCTGAAACCTGAAGGACAGGATTACAGGACCAAAGCGTATCAGCAGACTTTCATCACTTGTTGCTGCCCTTTTGTTTTCTTGGAGTGAAATGCAACAGAGTCATGGTGTAAAACGCCCCAAGACCACTGACACCACCAAGAGCTGAAAACGCTTTTTGAAACTTGAACCTGGACCTTCCAGCTTAGCAGAAGCACTCATAAATAAGTTATAAAAATAGAAGTGTCTTAATAGGGCTAATTAAATAATCTGACTTGTTGAAGTGGGCTGATAGCACCATACAGGCTGATGCTCTGTCCTGAGCAGCCCTCTTAAGTCCCCAAACTGAGAAGCAGGTCAGGGCCGAGTGCTTACCCGTGCTCCTGCCCCTATAATAGGCAGTTAAGTGGTGCCTATCTATAGCTGCAGCCATGGAGGGCCTGCTGCTCCAATTGAGGGGCTATCCCATGGTCTACAAATCAATAAATATGGGAGCATCATTTACAGGACTAAAATATGCACATATTATGCATAACTGAACCTTTTAATTTAAGCAAAATATTTGAAAAGATCTGTAAGATCAGAAATACACGCCCTATCCATGTAATACTGCTTTCTTCCATTGGGCTTTGTCTCTGATAAATGCCTACCTGCCATCTGGATTTCCATGTGAAAGCAGGTGTTTGTGGGGGTGTGGGGACTGGTTTTGTTTAGGAAGGTTTTTTTGTGTTTTGTTGACTTGATTTCTTTTTTAATAGGCATAAATAATTTCACTCTAAATCTTTCATTTTTAATTGGATACAAAAGTGAATTGTTTAACAATTAACACCTACCATACATCAATGCATGCTTGGTGTGGTGGGGGGAAGCAAAATAGCACCCCACAAACTTCTCTTTCCCACCTCTTCTCATGACAATGCTTTTCAGACTTTTAACTGAGAAGCATTGCTTTTGTTACAAGAATTGCACTAGGGCAAGGACATCAGTTTGCACCACTGTAAGTTCCTACATAAAGTTACGTAGGGATTTATGCATTAGAAGCAAAATAAGTTCAGGCTAGGCAATACACAGCAGCCATATCAAGTCTAAGCCTTTGACCAACACTGAGCCAGCTACATTGCCATCATTTTCTGAATTACTCGAACAAGCATTAGCAGCTCAAATGAAGGGCACAAGAGAGCATGCTTCCCTTTCATATGATTTTAGGCTACAGCTCTGTATGTCTAAGTGGAGTTAGTTTGGCTTCCTTAAACTGAAGTGTTTTTTTTTCCCCATGGATTCAATGGGAACGCAATGAAATCATTTCAACAAGTGAATCCTTCTGAGCAGGAATGCTGCTGTTCTGACAAGGAAGAGGATTTAGGAAACCACTTTGAAAGTCTTCCTCCAGAAGTATATGCAAAACCCAAGCCTGTACTTCATCCCTTTTAGATAGCTTGCAGCACATTCTCATCTCCCATCTTAATTATCAACGACGTTTATCAGATGTAGAAGTTATTTGTGTTGTATTCCTCCAGTAAGAAACCAACTGCAAACAGCTTTTTCTGTTTCCTTAAGTTTGAACAACATGCAGGCATGTGTACACCTGCAGAATCTCCATTTTGTTGCAGCTCGTTTACCTGGTTTCAGTGATCTTCACAAGAAGCGTTGAAGACACTTATTTTTGAAGCCTGACAGATACTTGACTGCCCATAGGGAACATGAGCTCATTAACAGAGAGAAAGCCAAATACTGGGGAAGTGCTAACCCAGCAAGTAAACATGATTTTAGGGCATTAGCTGATAATACTGAGCCTCTGTGCCTAATACCTGGAAAGCATTAATTTTACTGTGACAGAACCTTAATGGATGTTACCCATTTCATCCATTAATAACCTTTTCATTTCTCTCCGATGTGGTAATGACCTACAGCAGATGACACAAATAACGTGTATTCACAGCCCCTAGAAGGCTGCTCAGCTCCCCAAGCATCTACTGAGCCGGGTTTGGCTACAGCTGAGTTTGTGCTGGCACCTGGAAGGGCGGAGAAGGTTGAGCACTAACAGGGTTGTAACTACCTTTAAGGTCTTCTTCCTTTCTTCCCCCTCCCCCCTCCTTTTTTTTTTTTCCTTTGTTTTTAAATAAAGCTCATTGAGAGAGTTTGTTTGGTAAACATGGCCAATTTGTGTATAAAACCTCTTCACTGCTAATTGCACTTGTTGATATACAGCATAACAAGCTCAAATCTCCTTATGGAGTTTGCTGTTAAATCCAGGATAGGCACATCACAAAATATTTACCTTGGAAATCATTAATTTTTACCTGAGCTTGCAAATGTGTGATGCTAAGGAAAACTAAAAAGTCAAATACTCCTGAGAAGCCGCTCTCAAGGCTGCTACTTGCCTTCGGCACATGTTTGTACTGAGAAAATCCAAACAAACAAGGTCAGTTACGGAGCATTTTTAGGCAGAGATTTAACACACAAAGTAGTTTTCTTACAACTCGGGATTGAATTACACCAAAAACAAGAACAACCCCTTGGCTGCTCATGGCACATCCACGCGATAAGTCCTCAGGTCTTTAAGTACTGCTTGGCCTGGGGACCACCAGGTGCTGGGGCTGACCTGGTCCCTGCATCCCTCAGCTGCAGACCAAGGCACTGAGAGGAGCCCAGTGTGACCAACAGCAAAAACACCAACAGCAACTCCCAAATCATGAGATCTCTTGCTATCCTATGCTAGGCCTTAAAAAAAAATCCCCCGAAACAAAACAAGTGACACAGCTTTCAAGCATGGATGTTCTGATGCAATGCCCAGTTTCAACTGCAAAATAAATGTTGAGTCTATTTGAATTCATACCCAATCGTAGCTATCCCAAGCGCTTTCTAAAAGGCCTTTTTTCCCCCAAGCCTCCTGATACATTTCAATACCTACTCTACATAGAAGCACAGAAGTGCCTGGGCAGCAGGGTTTGTCAGCATCTCCCGACGTATCAACCAACTGACTTTTCTGAAAAGCATTTGTATGTTTTTAGTCATTAAGTATTAAAACCAAAAAAATGGTTTGCCAATTTAGCTTTTAGGATGCTACCGACAGGAGGAAAGGGAAAGGAAGGACATCCATTAAACTAAGATGCTAATTAGGGGAAAAAGCATGCTATAATAAACTGCAGGTAGATATCTTGTTTTACTGATGGGAAAAAAAACCCTCTCACAAATCCAGCTATAACGAGAAAAGGCCCCCATGCAAGAAATACATCTAAGTCCCAGAGCAACCTCACCCTGTTGGAAGGGAGTGTGTTGATCTGACACACT
>WBMW01000972.1:644446-740284 GCA_013396635.1 Penelope pileata | reverse complement strand
TCCTAAAAGCATCTCTCAAAGTGATTTCAATCCTCTGATCCGGTACAAAGTCAAAGGATGTAAGTTTTAATCCAAGGCTTTGCAGCTGCTAAGGGCTCCGGCACGGCTGACACCCTCTGCACAGGACAGGAGCTGCCCCATCAGCACATTTTTGACAGGGAATTCACTATTTGCTTTGTTTTTCTCCTTCACATTGCTCTCTGACACACTAAATACTGCTGGGTTTAAAAAAAAAATATTTATGTATTGTTGCTTCTCCTCCTGCTACTGAAGACTGACTGTATCCTGTAACATAACACCCCAAACCAACGCAAACACATTCAGCAAGCGGAAAGGCTACAAGTGAAGGAAAGCCTGGCCTGGATTATACACCACCTTTTGCAACAGTTTCAGTGGGAAATAAGAGGTGAAGAACAAAAGGTTTGCCACCAGCATGGGAACGCCTCACTGCAGAAGTAGCCGGTCCCCTGGCACAAGGGGACATGGTGGCAGGGCGTGAGCCCTCCCCAGGCTGCTCGAGGCGCCATGCACAGCCGCTGTGGCACAGAAGGATGCTCCGTGCCTCCTCCCAGCAGCAGTTTCCTCCCTCACACTGCAGCGAGGCTGCTCCCTGAGCTCCATCGCTGCCTCCCGTTCCCTTGGCTGCATTCCCAAAGGAGGGGAACGGCCATGCCAGGCACTGATGGGAGCTGGAGACCTGCCACAGCATTTCTTGGCATGCCTCGCAGCCCGCTAACATGCCTGCAGGGATGGGGAAGCATCCCCCCGGGGGGAGATCCTGCGGGTGCTGACACCTCTGCAAGGTCTGGCCAATGGACAGCCACACCTCCTGTTTCCTTGGAAAAATACATATATCAGGATATGTACAACCAGCCTCCCATATCTCAAGATATGCATACCCAGCCTCTCAGTAACTGAGGCAAGAACTGTGCAGATGCAAATCACTGTGCTTGGTATCCTGAAAGCAAGCAGGAGTACAAAAAGATACAGAGTAAGCACACCCAAAAGCAATGTTAACATTTATCCTCCAACATCAGATGAGAGATTACTGAAGTTTACTTCATCTCCCCTCAACAGAAATACATGTAGAAGGTGCAGCTCTCCCTGCCATTTGGCAGTGGGCTGAGCAGATCCAGGCTGCGTTGAGGGCCACGGGCCAAATGGCAGTGAGAGGTGGCAGGCAAGGAGTGCTCCTCTGCTCCTCCGAGGATCTGCAAATACTGCTGAGACAGGAAAATAAGGAGTTGGGTCTTCTGTCTCTTCACAGAAAATCAGGAGGTAAATGAAAGTTATTGGGGAGCATTATGTATCCAAATGATGCAGTAGGAGCAAATGGTCCGCATTCACGGCGCATCGCCATCTCAGGGTGCAGGACATGGCAGCAAGAAGCACACTGCCAGCCCCTTTCTTCTCCCCTGTGGGCTGACCCAGATTTGCCTATTTCTCTAAGAATCACTCGTTACTTAATACCTGGGATACATGACCATATGCTGAGTGTGCAGGTTGCCTGAAAACTGCCGAGTGCTGGGGGTTTTGCTGTTGAATTGACAGTTTTGCAGGTGTAATCATTGTACTTGCCTAGAAAAAACACTCTGCGTATGGTGAAAGGTAATGATGGTAATTGCGGGTATGTCATGTTAGAATAAAACTAGCAGGAAATAAAAAAAGAGGAAAGAACTTGCTTCCTCTAGTGACTGACTTCCATATCCCAACCTGGCTGAGAAACTCTAGCAACACTTCAAGATTACTCCAAACACAGAAAGCCAAACAAGTTTTTAAGGCCTTTTCATAATATTGTTTCTTCAGTAATTGTTTTTAAAAGTGCTTGCAATCTTACAACATGTAATCTTGTAACCTTACAACTCATCAGTAATTCTTAGCCGAACTATACCAGCAATAGAAAGAATCTTTGCAGTATTCCACAGGAACGCGAGACGTACTATGACATGAATACAGCTATAAAGCACTGACATGCAAGCAAGTGCAGACCAGCCTGTCTGTCCAACACTGTGAAGCCCACGATGCTTTTCCATTGAAGACTGCTCTCCCAAGCACGTTATGCACAGCCATAGCGCAAGTGGGAAAAATTATCAGGACTCAATCTTCTTATTCTCCATTTTCTTTGAAAGTGCAAAGTATATCAACGGTTTATATTCATCCTTACATTAAATATCAGACGTTTTCCGTTAAAATAAAAGATACAAGCATATGGTCAGATGTTTTACTATGTATAGCATAATCATTCTTATGCTAAAATTAATGGCCCTTCCAAGTAATTTTTGCTAAATAGCTGAAATCAGAAAGTAAAGACGATGCAAATTGCAATACTAATACTAATTTATTAAGCTATTTCAAACGCATTCAGCTGCCCCTTATTCTTTGCTTTCAGCATTATGAGGCTGTTTGATAAAGCAAAATTGCAGATGTTCAACCCTTTGCTTACCAAGGTATCTGGGGCTGAAAAAGAAATAGAGGCGACAGCACTGGGGCTACCTCATCTCACCAGGAGTAACGCTGGGCTGGAGAAAATGAAATAGCAGAAACTCCTACAGCTGGCATTACTGTGATGACTGCAATTCAGACAAACAACAAGCAAGAGTGAAAGCCTTGGAGAGCCACAGTCATACTCCCTCTGTGAAATTTAGGTACCGTTCTTTCTGGGTTATGCAACACATCATCCTATACCTGTCATCCATAGGGACTCTAACATGTTAACCAGGCCTAACATGTTGGCCAGTCCCGATGCCAGCCCAGCCTGCCCCACTGACATGTCCAGCAGCACTGGTTCTGCTGTCAGACAACTCACATCGTTGCCATCACTGCAAGCTGAGCTTCATCCAAGCTGAGTGCTTCTGCACATACCTAGTTTCACAAAAAAAAAAAAAAAAAGATCTCAGTTTCTACTTGCAAGTTTTCTGCAAAATTCTCTCCTTACAGGCACACCTATCTCATAGCAACTTCGTTTTTTAGGTTTTCTTGAAGTCTGTCCTTTTGAAGGCAAGCATCGTATCATTTTGTCTCTGGGATTGTATTTTCAATGAGAAAAGCTATAAGGCTCTAATTAATCATAGTGATTTTTTCCCCCCTATCAGAAGGTCAACTGCTTCACACATCCAACGTTAGAAAGAAAAGAACAAATCCAGGCAATATTTTCTACTCCCCACTTCTCCACGAAACGTGGGTGACATTTATAACCAGGGTATAAAAGCTCATTAATACCATAGGCTGACCTATATAAAAAGGGTTATTGGCTTAACACAATGGAAGGTGCTCTTCCAGAAAAGGGGCAAGAAGAGGTAAGAACAGCTCAAGATAAGCCATCTCTGCACAAACAGTGGCTCAGAGAGCCGAGATCATTAAGTGACAGTATTAAGCGGCCGACGTCTCTCACCTCCTCTCTGCTCATTTAAAAACTTCTTTAAAACCACAGAATAAGAGCCCAGCGGACACCCCAGGACACTTTAAAGGCAATTCTCTCTCAAAGGGCTGCTAGCAGGTAGGGAGTGGGAGACAAGTTTATTTTAGTTGGGCTCCCTGACAAGCTGGCACCTACTTGAAGGTGTCTCGAGAAGCCTGGTGTGGCCATGCAGCCACTGAGAGCTGTAAATCTTCAAGGAAGACTGCTCTGCCTATACATTAGGTCTGCTTTAAGAAGACTTCTCTGGAGGATCTGGTCTTTCCTCTCAAATAAATTGCTTAAAGCAAGCTCTCCCACCACTGTGCTCTGCCAAGCACAGGCTTCACTGCTGCAAGGCCCACAGGGCCTGCTGCTTCCAGCCCGATGGGACTGCTCCTTCACAGCCCTTCCTCTGGGACCAAAGGCTTCCAGACTGACAGGACTGCACCTTTACAGCCCTTCCTCCTGGACCAATGCCCTCTGTTCCATTTTCCCAGCCTGCCAAGGCCCAGCTCGGCCAGGCCGCTCCGCAGATGGCAGCCAGCCCTCCCACCACCAGCCCCATTGCCCCTTAAATCATCCTCCTAAACGCAAGCAGGCCGCCTGCTTTCTTTGCTGTTCCTAAATGATGAGGCTGAGTTTACAGAATAAATTAATATCATCTGTCCATAAATGCATAAGTTCTTCTGAAAGCAATTAGTGACAGAGGAAAATAGTTCTTCACACGTAATAATCCAGTCCTCCCCCGCCTGGCCAAGGTCTCTCGGTTTCAGAACAAGCAAATTTATTTAGCATGCTTCTAATTCTTCTGTAAAGGCTGCTAATGAAAATATTGAATAAGGAATGATTTGATCCTTGAGGAACTCCAGCAGCAACTTCATATGTTCAGCAGAATGAGAAAAACAAACTCAGTGGCACAAGGTTATCAAGAGTGGTACAAGTTACAAGGTTATCAAAGACTTCAGTATTTGAGATATTCTAACCACCTCAGAAATCCTTCTTCTGAGATACAGGATTACTGTGATGCAATCCAACTACACCCAACTATCTCAAGTATTTTGAGCATTTCTGCCAACCACCCACCCTGGAGAAAACCAGAAACTGAAACCGCCTGTTTGGCACACAGGGACAGGAGCAGACCAGAGATGACTGTTACTCAGACCAAGAAAAGGAGGCCATCGTCGGCTTCTGACTTCCCCAAGAGCTCCTATCACCCACATGAAGACGCTGTTCCGGCATCACAAAACAGCTTGCAAAGCACAGATCCCCTTTGATACCACAATTAACTCATTTCCTATACTCAAATCTTTTATACAGAGAACATTTTAATTAATTCTTTAAATATCTATTCCTCCAATCAGTTAAAACTTAATTAAAATTAAAAGCATCTGATAGCATCTTATCTGGTTATAGACGCTTTTTTTTTTTTTTTTTTTTTGTAATTTGTGATGATGGTACAGCAACCACATTAAAAGGGTTACATATTTAACTTAACATTTTTTCAGTTCAGCATAACACTAAGAAAATTAATTCAATCTCCATTTCCACTCACAGGATCTCTCTCCTTTTCCTACAGTGAACTCCTTTCTGCTTTGTTTTAAACACTAATTTTACAATAAGTGTTTTTGACTTTGCTCTGTGCCCATCTCTGTGAGCCGCAGACATTTGCTGATGCTTCATCTCCTATTGCATAACTTATTGCTTAATTACAACCCTATTTGAAAGAAGTTAAATAAAAACGGGCCGCTTAATTATCGTGAGACATGAAAGAGGCAGAAAGCTCTCTGCAAGCCCAGCTCCTCAGCAGGTTCCTATCCCTCAGGCATCCCCCAGACGTGACCTCCCTCTGCCTGGGTGTCACGCAGCCCTGGCACAGCACAGTCCTGCACCCAGCTCCACAGCCCTGTGCAGGAGAGAGCCGACGCTGCTGGCCCCACCTGCGCTTCATTTCATGCTTTCACCAAAAGGCCAGCACAGCAGCTACAGGGAAAGCCCTGGCAATGTCTTTTAGGAATGCTGAGCATGCACAGCGGTCCTATTTAAAGCTAGCAGAGCTTCTTACAGCTGTGAACCAAGCAGGGCTTCTCCAGCATGCTTAGGTATTGACACACAAAAAATAGGCTTATCTTGATACACTCCTTAACTGCAGCATTTTGGCTTTATAGCCACCTAATTAACTAAACTGCAGTATTTACAGTGCAAGCTCTGAATAACCAACTTCACCTATTACACGCACAACAAAATACAGAATTGTTTCAGTAGTTCCCCGCCGTCTTTGTTCAGAAACTTTATGCACAAATGCCAAATTACGCTCTGCTTTTGGGCTTGGGTATCCCAGTACAATTTTGGCTTCCTGATACATAATATCAAAATGCCCTCAAACCCAGCAATTTACTTGAGAAGCACTCACAAATTTCATTTGTGTCTGAAGCTACTGTCTGAAAGGCTGGTTCATGAATTGTAAAGCAAGTTCCTGCTTCATATTATGCAAATAGCCGAATCCTGGCATGGCAGCAGAAGCAAGGAGCTTGTTATCCTGTCAGTCCTGCAAGCAGACAGACACCTCCCTCGTGCATCATTTTGAGGAGTGCTCATGTTGCCTTCACCATGCAACTTTGGATGCTAATGAAGGATTTACCACCGTAAATGAGGTGGGATTCACCTGACAATGAGCACTTCCAAAAAGCTGACCACTTAACTGTAACTTGGCAAACAGCATTGTCATACCTAATGAAAATTCCCAGAGGAGCGTTTTCATCAGCAGAAATGCAAGACATCCAATGAAATCAAGCACCAGAAAAATAAGATACCAGACACCAGGGTTTTCATTCAGAAAAGGGAACATCACACGATGCATTCTCAAAACACAACAAAAAACCTTGTCTGTGTGTTTAGTCAGCTTCAGTTAGAGAACTTATTCTTATTTTTCCCCATACAAACGTTTATCTATGTATGTGTAACTGCCTAGATTCAGGTTGTGTGCATCCAGACAGCCGTGCTTCATGGACAAACCATGCGTGTGGGAGGAATGCAACCAAGAGGGACCGAGCACTGTGCCTTGCTGCATCATGGGGAAAGCTCAGAGAAGGCTGCGTGCTCTCCATCCATCAGCACACAGATCTGCACAGACCTACAGTGACCCACTGGGATCCCACTGAGTCCCACCATGCCAAGGAAGAGAAATATCCACATCCCAGCACAGGTCTGCAGCTCAGGGAGCCAGGAGGATTCTGAGCACAGGCAACATCTGGGCACTCAGCGTATCCTAGGCTCCAGCTGCTGCCCCAAGCAGTCAGCATTATAGTGGGTCAGACTAAATCCATGGTTTTCCCTTGTTCAAATTGATTCCTCTTTGTAAAAAGCATAGTCAGTTTCTATATATTTATACTTCCCTCTTTCCCACTGCATGTACTGCATGTTGCTACTTTCTTTGTAACTTGCATCACAGAGCAGCTCCATAATCCACATGCCTTTTTTTTTTTTTTTTTTGGCTCGGAACAGATTTCAAACACTTCTGTCTCATGCTGGTAGAACACAATAGCAGGAGCTGGCCCTGGTGTCTCACAACACTCGGACATTGACAACACTCCCTCTGCAGCTGGAAGCCGCTTCCTGATGTGGCACCAAGTTCATCTCTGCCAGCAGACAGGGGGAGCAGAAATAGGGGCAGGAGAAAAAGCAAGGAACTGGTAGGGAAGTTGATAAACCTCAGTTCCCTCTCATTTGTCTCAACTACGAATTTAACAGTCATCTTTATAACATTTTAAGACTGAAGAGCAGCTGTTGGTGCTCGCCCTGCCTGCAGGCACACATGGGCTGTGCCTAGGCACTGCAGGGACAGCAGGGACGATGCTGCAAGGAAAGAGGGTCTGCCTGCCTTTAGGTTTGGGAAATAGCAGCACATGCAGAGCTCTGCCTGCAAGCTGAACCACGCCAGGGGTGCCAGCTCTGAAACACAGCAATGCTGCTCCAGTGAGGAGCTCTCTGCTGAGAGGCAGCACGTGCCTCTGAGCTGAGCCGCTCCATCACTCGCCACGTTACAGGCAAACGTCGCTTCTTGGCTTGCTCCTAATTACATCCTCAGACTACACAAGAAAACATTTCTCTATTTCCAGTAACCTGCAGTTGACAATGCTGTTATACTTCGCGCTGTATTTCCAATCCTTCAGAAAACACAGAGAAAAGCAGGAGAGAGCACAGCCACCAGAATAACGTCACTGCTCCCGCCGACACCGGAGCCGAGCGTGCTTACACGCCTGCATAAATCAAACTGGCACAATCCAATTTAAATACGAGTCCTGCAAGGCTTTTTCATTAGTGCATTCTTTATGCTTTTGTCATCTTTTGACTAATTTTATTACCTAATACTTGGAGATTTACTCTATTATGTTACAGCTCAGCTCGTCATAATACAATTTCAAAAAGTTAATTTTGTTTCTCTCTTTTAGAAGCCTGAGAGCAAATTACGTCTTGCTGGTTTTCCATCAGTGCGCTTTCCTTAAATTCCTCCTTTGTTCCCTCTTCACCTTAAGATCTGTCTTTCACGTACTGTAGCTATTTTAAAAGTGTACCTAAGAATGTTTCCATTCTTGTGTACACTGCCTGTTAAAAAATAAATCCATTTTTAAAGAGTTTTTTTGTTTGTTCGTTTACCTTTTTGTTTGTTTGTTTTTTTGTCCCTATCTATTTTTACAGGATTTAGGGTCAAAGCAGTAACAGCTCAACAGCTCAGCAAAGAACCCATGGAAAAGAACACACAGGGCCATTGCCTTGGTATTTCCCCTACTCAAAACACTACAAATAATTTCTCTGAAATCGCTGAGATACATTTTCTGACCACTTTCAGAAATGGGAGCATCAGTCAGGTGAGATATTACAGTCTGTATTCTTTTTCCTTCGCCTTCCTCCAGCAGCGGAGGGGCAGGCTGATGCCCGGCCTGTGCTGCTGCTGCTGGACCTTACCCAGATGTAGGCAGAGATCTGTGCCCCGAAGGCTGCAGAGTTCATCGCATGCAGAGAGAAAACAGCACAGAGCAACAGGAAGGCAACCAGCACTGCCCAACACCTACACCCTGATGCACAAATAACAAACCCTAAAAGTCACATTGCTAATAAAAAGCAGCTTCCACAGCATGCTGTGGGTGATGTACCTTGCACTGAGGAATTCCTCACCCTGTTATTTGCGACTTGCTTAAAAAGGAGCGCTCGGGGCGGCTGTTGGCTTTGTGTTAATTGCTTCCAGATTGCATCCGATTTTCCCTTTTACAGAAACAAGTGGAGCTGAATTTGGTCAGATCAATGTGTATCCACCAGCTGCTCCACAAGCGCTCATCTGGATGCAATTATTACTTTACTGCAAAGTTTCTGTTCAGTTGTTGTTTTTTGAAACATGGGACCACAGAAATCATGTTCCTTATTCGATTCCCATTGAAACAAATGGGGTGGTTTCCACAGGCTTTGATGACTTCAGGATAAGGTCTCATAAAAAGACAAAAAGCAAGAACTCTTTGTCTCCGAGGGAAAGAGGTTAATCTCTCATCCTTAAAGGCTCACATCAAAGCGCTCCAAGCTGCACAGGATGTCTGCGCTCCGAGTCCAGCACACATCCGTGCTGGCAGCCGTGTTTAGGAAAACAATGGCTGCTCACTGCTGTTTTTCTCTAGGTAGCATACTGCAATATTCTAGCCAGAGTTTCAATGCAATATTTACATAAAACACATCTCCAAGACTGAAGACTCGGATTCAGAAAGACTAAACTCTTTTCAGTGAGATAGCAACACCCTAGTTCAAAGAAATTAGCGTTAAATTAGAGGAAAAATATAAAAACTGAGTTAATTCATGGATTTTCTATTTTCTTTTCTCTACAACTAAAGTACAGTAAATTGTTACGTGAGTAGAGTTTACTTTTATACCTTCAGTTTGCCACACAGCATAGCGGGACACATTTATACGTATTTTTCTTCACTTTGATGTAGTTGAAGGGAAAACTGTTAACATATCCCTGGAGAAGAGGGAATCCCCCTAAGAACTTCTCCCGAGGTGAGAGCTGCAGCCACCACGCAGGTTTTCAGCACAGTCATCCTCAGGAGGCCCTCGTCCCAGCAGGGATGATACCCATTGGGCTGAGAGACCTACATAGCAACGATTTTACACAAGCAGCTGCCTTGATAAACTATATGAAGTGTATGGAAAAAAGAAGAGGTTGGGGATGGGACCTTGTTCTGCCTGCTAAGACGTTTCTCTGCCACTGTTTTTCTTCCTCCTCACATGCTCAGAGTGAAGCCACATTTCACCTCTCATCTTTTCACATTTCTACAAGTGACTTTTAACTAAACTTATTTTTCTACTTGATATAGAACAGCACTATGCCTTCTGTTTGCTTCTGCTTGAGCTGCGTTGGCAGTGTCGATTTCAGCTTCACCATGTTTAAAATAAGAGCGTGCAGGTTCAAACCAACATTCCTAGCAAAGCAGGTCTTCTTCCAAGTTGAACAGCCAGCAGGTGGGAGCCCACAGCCCCAGCAGCCTTTCAGCAGTGCTTGCCCACCTCTTCCACCAGCAGCCCCCCATGCGTTACTGTGCTGAAACCAAACTGCACAGCCCCTGGTTGGGCAGGCCAGCCACAACACTGCTGTTTCATTCTGAATGTGACAACAGACCTCTTGCAGAAACTGGTTGTTAAACGACAGCAAATGACAGGACAAAGAAATAAAGCTCGAAGCATTGAGAGCACTCATGTCGCTGTGAATTTAAGGCAATGAGCTCCACAGCTGATGTTACCTGGATATTAGAAGAGGCACATGTATAAAATACAGCCTGTCTACTTACACAGGTTTAAATTTCTGTAATTCTCTATGATATAATGTGAAATGGCAAATTAAGTAAAAGATTAGAGCAAACTAACATTGCAATAGCAAATAATCCTCTCTGTATTTGAGCAGTTACACGGCCTGTTCACGTCAGGCCCTAGTGAGCACTGGCTGAAAGCTATCAGCCTGGGGAAATGAGATGATGCTCTCCTTCCTTAGTAACAGCACCCTTCACTCTAAAAGCTTGGAGACTGGAACCGCCAAACCTCATGTCCCTGCCTGCTGTTCTTCCAGCTCTGTGAGAAATAAAGAGCATTTTGCGCACGCTGGACAGCTTAGCTCGAGTGTAGAAACCCATGGGCACCAGGAGAGGAAAGACTGGCTGGACTGGCACAACAGCACTGCAGCCCAGGGTGAGAGCAGGGAAGGAGAAGGTGGGTTTTGTTTCCAGTCCATGTAACCTGATTTAAGATGAACATAAAGCAAAGCTCCACCCCCTACTGCCAGCAGTTTTTCAGCCATCTTCAGTAACCATTTCTAAGATACTCATTCATTTAGGGACTCCAAGTCTGTTGTATATCATGCCGTATTTTGGAAATACTTCTGGAAATACCTATCTCGGAAATCAGAACATATAAAAACATCTTTTTTTTTCTGAATATGTACTCACAGCTCTAATTTACTGCGTGCATTTCCTAAAAAATGTGGGGTTTTTCAGTGAGCAAAAGACAGCATCATGTAAGTACAACAACCCCGTGTATGCAAAATGCCACAGGCAAATGTGTCAGAAAGAAAATGTCTTGAAATGTTAGAAGTGAATAAAATGTCATTAAAAGAATGGATTTTAAGAAATGGAAATGAGGAATGCAAAATAACTAAGGAGAGCATTGGTGCAGAGAAAGTCTGAATGAATGAAGCCACAATAGGTTTTATTTGCTTGTTTCTCTGCTGGCAGAATGGTAGTAACATTGATGATATTCAATATTGTTTTTCACCTGTGTTTCATATCTGCAAAACACCAGAAGCTGCTGGTCCCTTAGCTGCCCCACTCCCACGTGGCTCTGCTGGCTGACCCAGTCACCCACATCTGTACTGGTTAGCTCTCTGAACTCCATGCAGTGCTCTGTGTCATTGAGAAAACACCACAGCCTTCAGATTGCAGGTGGGGAGGGCGAGGGGTAGCAAATCAATGCACACTGCAAGGAGCACTGGGCATCCTCTGGCCTCACTATGCCCAGATCACGTTGAGTATCCTCTCCCAGGTTTCACACCCAAGCCTTCAGCTTTCTCCCAAGCACCACTTAACCCAGCAGAGCATCACCAAGCTTGTGGGCAGCTCAGCAGGACAGAAATTCGCTCAGCCTGAAGGTCCTGGGGGATGCATGCTGAGATCATGAGGGTACTGTCCCCTGCCTCTTCCCACTCATGTCTGCACCCAGCTGTCTCTGCCACTGCCATCTGCACATTTTGTTAAGGCTCAGTCACTTTAGCTTTTAGTAGTTGCACTTAACAGCCCACATTTTGCATGTGTTTTTCTCCAGACTGAAAGCTCCATATACTGTAAGGAACTACTGATGGTAGAAAGCAAGATGAATTTGCCCCAGTTTCCTCAACTGGTTAGACTGAAAATAACCTTAGAAGAAACAATACCAAACCTACAAACACACGGAAGATTATAGTGCAACTGCAGATAATACTGAAAGCTCCACAGCCAAGTCTGCAAGAGATTCTTTAAGGAATGGTGCTGTGGGTTAGCTTCTTTTTCTATTTATTTTTGGTAAAATTATGGCTGGGGAGGCTCTTTACTCACTGGGTGATGGATTTATTTTATTTTTTTTAAGAACATAACATTAGTAGCTACATCCCTTCAGATTTAAAAAAGATGATCCCAAAGCTTTGATTTTGGATCAGCACAGTCCAGTGCAATGCTTCTGCATTGCTCAACATGCACTGTTCCTGCAGAAGGCTGGGAGCTGCTGGTGGGAAGCCAGAAGAGCTGCTGCCCCAAAACCTCAGCACCAACATGTGGATCACAACCATGGCCCACAGGGAAGGACCCAGCGTTCCTGATGTCAGGGAGCTACTCCCAGCCACGTTCACAAAGGGTGCCCACTTCTCACCTTACAGAAGGAAGATAATTAAATTAACAAGAAAACATTAAGTACAGAATGCAAGGAACCCTGTGTGTTGTTGGAGAAGACTGGTCGAGCCCAGTGAACCCCATCAGAAGAGATTGTCAAGGAGATGACTAAGCCTGGGCAAGATGCTTCCTGACTTCTGTGGCACCATAGTGATAGGAGAGGGCTCTCATCTTCTCCTGAGCCCCATGCCAGCCCTGTTAGAGCCCACACTGGTACCAGCCCCTGCAGCCACCACAAAATCAGTGTGCGAACTTGGACTGAAAGGACTGTCACAGCTCCTCCAGCAGAGTTTGCATACAAGGAAAACAAGTGTTACAGAACAAGAAAATTACATTAACTGTGTTCTCAAATTGCTGCTCTGAGCACTGCATACTAATGTATTAATGCTTGTTTTTAAAACAAGCAATCTGCTACTGGAGGCTGAAGGAACGCCGAGGAACAGATGCCACCCAACGCAGCGCGATGGTCCAGAGAACGGAAGAGGACAGATCGCCGGCGTCTGTCCATCCCTGCGAGGCAGCACGCACATGAAAGCTGGACATGGCTAGGTGAGCTCAGAGGGGAGACCTTTCCCATGCATTAAGTGACTGCACAGAAAGCTTGGAAGACAGAATAAAAAAGTGTTAGAGCCAAAGCTACGAGCAAATATTGAAAACACAATCAAAGCCAACGAGGCAACTCTTCATTTCATAGCAGCCAAGAGATACTACCCATGCTAAAAGAAAAGAAAAACAGCTTGACATGAATTTGAAGAGGCAAATAATGTTTCTAAGACTAGGCTTCTCACAGATGCTCCACTAAGCTTTGGGAACAGCAAGCGATGATAGGGAGCAGAATGACCACAGCAGAAAAGTTGTCTGTAACAAATGACCAAGTTATTTCAGGAGAATAGGGACATACACTCCAAAACTCAGCTTTATTTTTGATAATTTGCTGAACACTCCAAGTTCTGAGTAAAACGGTGCATTCAGGACCTCTGGATCCCCACGCCTCTCTCCTCACAACGCTTCCCCTGGCTCCATTACCAGGCTTTGGGCCAAGACACATCCCAGCGCCGCTTTCATACGTGACACCACCTCAGTCAAGAAACAAAGTTCAGAGGCAATACAAGGAGGTGAAAGCCATCTTATTTTTACTCAAGATTATATTTAATGCTGTATTTCCTGTATTTCTTCTACAAGCCTCGTTTCTAAGTTGAGTGAAACTACAGAAGCAATAAAATAATTTACACAGAGCAGTGAGAAATTCCTCGGCACAGCCTGCCCTGTCTCTAGGACAGCACTGTAACCCAGCTGCGGTCCGGGTCAAAACGACCCCAGTCTGTTCTATTATAACACCACATCTTAATACTTTTATTTTTAAAGTAATTTATGACTAAGTGAAACAAGAGACTGAAAGACCTCAAGCATGGCTAATGTGAATGATTCACATACACTTGCGCACCTTGTTTGAAATACCAGTATTTTACCTACAAATAGGTTAAATTACATTCCAGAATTCTGGGTCCAAAACTAAAATTTGCTCAGTTTCCTCTCTTGTAAGAATACAATCCAGCTCTTTCCATTTTATTTAACAGTAGTAATTCACCAGACCCAAAAGCTATGAGTCACTGCAAAAAGCAGGAGTAAGAATTTACCTGAAGTCTCAGAAAGAACCGCTCCGGCATGCCAAATTCTTCTATTGATAAAGCACAAAAGAACTTTTTTTTTTTTTTTTTTTTTTTTTAACCTGACAAGGCACCAAGTCAGTAGGCTGCTAACACAAACACAGCTATGGGGAAAAGCAATGCAAGTTGCAGCTCTGTGCCAGCACTCCAGCAAATTTGCAGTAGCACAAGTTAAGATATTTTTACATTACATGGAATCAACTGTTTTTCTTAGGGACAATTTCATACATAAATCCAGCAACAGAAAAGCCAGATCCATAATTACACACTCAAAGGGAATGAATGCTCTGTAGCACAGAGACAGATGGCTTCATTTTATATTCTGCACTCCCCCTTTTTCGAGGTTCTGTTGTGATCTTATTGTATGGGTTTTTTAACTTGTTTGTTTGCATCTGTCGTCATATTTCGTGAGCTATGTGACTGCTGAATAGAAAAAATGTTTAGTTTTTGAGATGGAAGCAGACTTCGCCCATTTATCATAATAAATCCCTCAATTGGGAGATGGCAATTTTCTCATTAAGAATAACTCACAGTATAACATGATTTTATTGTTCTGCAGTCAACAAAAGCAAAATGGAGCATTTTTAAAAATGTAATAATGCTTCTTGGGCCACTGAAGGTCACAGCTACACGGGTAAATCACCTCCGAAATACGATAGGTGGCCTCAGCATCTGAGCGTGTCTATAACAACATAAGAATCACAGAATCACAGAATTGCAGGGGTTGGAAGGGACCTCAAGAGATCATCGAGTCCAACCCCCCTGCCAGAGCAGGTTCCCTACTGCAGGTTGCACAGGTAGGCGTCCAGGCGGGTCTTGAATATCTCCAGGGAAGGAGACTCCACAACCTCCCTGGGCAGCCTGTTCCAGTGCTCCGTCACCCGCACCGTGAAGAAGTTCTTCCGCATGTTGGTGCGGAACTTCCTATGCTCCAGCTTAAGGCCATTGCCCCTTGTCCTGTCCCCACTGACCACCGAAAAGAAGTTCCCCACCTCCATTTGCCTCCCGCAACTAAGATACTTATAAACATGGATCAGGTTGCCTCCCAGCCTTCTTTTCTCCAGGCTGAACAGACCCAGCTTACTGAGCCTCTCCTCATAAGGGAGATGCTCCAGGCCCTTGATCATCTTTGCGGCCCTCCGCTGGACTCTTTCCAGGAGGTCCCTGTCTTTCTTATACAGGGGAGCCCAGAACTGGATACAGTACTCCAGCTGAGGCCTGACCAGGGCAGAGTAGAGGGGGAGGATCACCTCCCTCGACCTGCTGACAATGCTCTTTTTAATGCACCCTAGGATCCCATTGGCCTTCTTAGCCACCAGGGCACACTGCTGGCTCATGGCCAACCTGTCGTCTACCAGGACCCCCAGGTCCCTCTCTGCAGAGCTCCTCTCCAGCAGGTCATCCCCCAGCCTGTACTGGTACATGCTGTTATTCCTCCCCAGGTGCAAGACTCTACACTTGCTTTTGTTGAACCTGCTCTCAGCTCCACAGAACAACCTTGCACAACTGTGCAAGAGCTCCAAGACCAACAATGAACAGTTTTCAGGCAGAACAGTTCCTTTCAGAGAAGCCGTGACAATTTTGTCTAAATAATTATAAAAACTCCAGCAACGCTGAAGTCCTACTTAAACAACTTTATTTTTGTCTCCCTCCACCTCACCCTCTCCAACTGAGCGGAGGATATGCCGACTATCGGGCTTAATTTCTGTTCTCATTAGCCTCTACATTATGCAGATGTCAGGTCAGGAAGAACTGTATCAAGTAACCAAAAATTAGTAATAATTAACCAATGGCAGTGCAGATTGCCCAAAGAGACCCATTCCTTCCAAGTGCTAAATTATTTTTTAATTACCCCATTGAGATGGAGACTTTAATTGCAAATACTCAAAGCAAGCAAAAAGCGTACACTGGGGAAATGCCAGATTATTAGTAACTGTGCAACTTTCTACATAGGTTTTGCAAGAAATAATAGATCTTTTTCAATTAAAAAAAATAAAAGAATCTCCTGGAACACTTTTTCATTGATGCAGATAAGCCTGAAATTGAAGTGCAGGAGAAGGATAATGGAACTGACAATTCAATTTTTAATGTCCAAATAAACAATTTTTTTCTTGAAGTCAACAAAATAAATTGGAACCAGAGCTATTTAGAAGGTGCAGATATAAGAAAATGAAATGGATTTTAAGCAGCAGTCATCTTTTATTAGCTTAACAGTAGATGACATCAATATATACCTATTTATTTTGCATTTGAGAGGCACTTCATTTGTTGCAACACGTTTTTACAGAGCCAGAATCACTCCTGAGCAGTTTAACCCTCCTTGCCATTACAGAGAGAAAAGAGGAGAAGACTGTATGGGACCTGGGAACTTCCAGTGTTTTCCATCAGGTTAACAGCTCCTCACATACTAAACCAAAGGCACTAAAACTGTCCGGAGGTGATCACCAGACCTCCACCAGCACCGCAGTAACCAACATTTTGCAAACCACACATTTGCCACAGTTACTGATGACATGAGCTTTGAATATCCCCTTATGTCCCCTAAACTTGCCCTGCCCACAGGACAAAACCAGGAAGAAAAGCATCTCCAACAACCGCTTTTCTTCTGGTTCAACCATGGAGCCTGCACTCAGCATCCTCACCCCATGCCCTAGCAAGCTCTTTACCCTGGCCTTGCAAGGAGAGAGAGGACTTCACCTTCATCTCCTAAACAAACCCCAACATCGTTTCAGAGGACAGCATGACACGTGCCTTGCAGAGCTAATTAGGAGCATATATTGATATCCTGAGCATTAAGGCGTCACTTCTAGATGGATGTTTGTTGATCTCCACCACCCCCAAGCACCACATTTTCAGGTGGCTGACTCCAAATCACCACTGCACCTGGATTTCTGAGGCAAAAACACCCCGCAACAAGAAGCATTTAATGACCATGTTGACTATAAAAGCCCAGTGGCTCATTTGTCACTGCAGTGTTTCATAACATGCGTTATCAGCCTCTCAGGATCACAACAAGGGAGGTTAGTGCTGATGTGGTTCAGCCACATACATCTCTATTAATACGGCCCATGCACACATTTTCTACCTAATCAGCCATCTGTCACCAACTGCACACTTTCCTCGAAGTTTGAAGGGTAAAGGAGAATATTACACACTAGATAAAGTTAGAAAAAAAAACACAAAAATTTGCTTTTGGAGCTGCATTTTTTCAAACTCATGTTTGAGCTCCTGAAAGCTGGAAGTGCGGGAGGTGCACAGATCTCAGCTCTGTGGGTGCAATACGCAGCCAATAGCCAAGTGAAAACTGCAGTCAGCATCAGCAGAACGGAGTGCTGACCTTGCAGACAGCCATGCTGCAAGGAGGGAGAAGCTGGGGTGACTCCTGAGACACAGCCCAGGCCAAGCAGGGCAGGCAAGAAGCACCTAAGGATTAACAGTCTTTGTTTTGGGCTCCGGCACAATTTGGGAGGACCATTGTTTCTGAAGGAGTGTTAATATGACACAGAAAGCTTCTTAAATATTCAACCTACTTTAACGTCATCATTCACGTTACATTTTGCATACAATCTCAAGCCAAAATGGATGAAAGTAAAGCCTGTGCCTCAAACAGAAATCGGGATCCTTCCCTAAATCTGCCGCCAACGCTGTCAATGCTCACCTACTCGAGGTTACAGATAGACAGGGCATGATGGCCGCTGCATGTGTTCAAGCAACACCTTAGTCCAAAAGTTATTAGAATACAAGAAGCTCAAAAATATTACGCGGTCATGAATTAATTTGAAAACAAGAGCAATTACCCTTTGCAGTATTTTCTTGATGACTTCAATACGCAGACTCAGAACAATCTTAACGTTCTCGGTGCTTCCCTTGCTTTTCCAGCCTTGGTCCAGGAGGCAAACAAGAGGCCCCCAACCCCAGTGTCCCTCCCCAGACCAGCCCTGTGCTGCAGTTGGGATGCTTGGGTACTGGCTGCCTCCCCCACTGCCACTGGAGTGCTTATTTTCTCATAATGCTATTAGAGGGAAAAAATGCACCAAGAGGCACAAGCCATGTCTATGATCTGACCTAAAACCACACAGGCTGAAACAACTGTAATTAATTGGCTATTCAGTCTATTGTCCCACACATGAGCAGAAGATGACACATTAATTGGAAAGGTCCTTTCAACTCCAATTTGTCCAGCTCCTGTGGTTAGAGAAAAGATCCCTGAAATCAGAGCTTTTTGTTTTGTTTTAATTGTCATTATTGTTATTCCAGTTCAAAAGTAGCCCCTGGAAGGCCTATGAAGTAAAAAGAACATTTGATTTGTTCCCATCAGATTTTCCCCCTTTTATATAAGCTCTAATACACCTCATAATTAGGCACTGCTATTTAAGGGAAAATTAATGAAATAAGATCAAGCCTCTAGGTTCAACGTTTTTAAAGCATGTGTCAGGAACTCAAAGTTTTTGGCCATGTTAACACAGTTAATTCAGAAAAGAGTGGCAGAAACAGGCTGGGAACAGCCAACCACTTTGCTTCAATACATCTGATATCTTCAGTACATCGGTGCATCTGATTGTGAAATACCAGTGTGGTTTTTCTCCCCTTTTCCAAATATGAACTACAACGTGAAAAGCCAATGCTTACAGATTGGGGGTTTTGTTGCACACTTTTGTTCCTTGTTTCTCTTCTCTCTTTTAAAGGAAAAAAAATAATGTTATCTGATGCCCTTCAGAATTTATTTTTCTTTAAAACACCAACCTCTAAGTGCACAGATGATAAAAACATGCATTTAAAGTGCCAAAGTCAGTGTAACCACTTCAAACCAGGAAAGGACGTACTCATACTTACATTGACACCATGTATTTACCAAGAAAAAGATTTTTCTCTCCAGATTTTCAAAAATTAAGTAGAAATTCAATCAAATAATTCTTTTCCCTGGTACATTAAGACACAAATATTCAATAATATCTTTTTGAGAGAGTTATAAATTTTTGTTCATTTGTACTTGACACTACAGTTATCCTTTGAATACAAGGATTATGTTATTAAGCATTTCTCACACTGCTCACAAGAAGACACGGGAGTACTGTTGCTCCAGTAAATGTAACAAAATAGATATTTTTGAACAGACGCTGTTCATCTGTAATTGCAAAGCTGCCTAAGAGGCTGCCATTTCACCAAGAAGTTTCCTAAACACACAATTATTTTAACAAGAATAGAATGCTCTAACGCAAATACATGCCGCAGCCTGCACTTGGAGGAGGGATTAAGTCCCTCAGAGAAGTCTTGCAATTTACTATTAGATTTGTGCTATTTGCATCACCACTGTGAAACCAGATGCCTTTCTCATTCATTTGACATTGTTATTTTCAAAAATAATGATTTTCACCAATTAGCTTTCCTGCTTTCTAGTGCTGCCCTACTTTTACATTGTTATTGCAATTTACTGCTGAAGTAGAAAGCTAAGTCAAAGAGAAGAAATAGATTTCATCCTCCTCCCTTCCTGTCTCAATGTATTAGTTTCCCTTAATTCTTGGTTCTTTAAAAGTGGCTGCATTTCCTGATCGACTAATGTTAAACACGCCGAAACAAACTGCCTTTTGAAAGCTGAAGAGCTAGGCAAAAAAAAGACCTATCAGAACAAAAGTAGACTGAAACCCAGCAAGGAATACCATTTCAGGTGTCCACTAGTATTTACTCATTTCTCAGCTGATGAGTGAAAACTGGTGGAAAGCAAGAATTGCGCTTCTGTATGCTCCAAACTTGGCATATTAACCAAAGTCAAAGAAGGGGTATGTGAGGTCCTTGCACGTATATTGAAGTAGTTAAGATGGACAAGAGGTAGAAGGGCTGTGTAGGCAGCCACTTTTTGGGAACAATAAGATTATCCAGGAAATGCAACACGCGTGAGCTGGGACCTGCTGCCTTTCACCATTCATGCACCCTCTAGGGACACGACACAGTTCACCACTGCGTTTAAGCATAAAGCACCAGAAATCTTCCACCTGCAAAGAAGCAGCTATGAAGAGAAAAGGTAGAGACAGGACTGGCACAAAGGAGAGAAGGCAAGGGAACAACTCCCAGCCTTCCAGCGTGCACTGGAGAGAGGTTCTGCCCAGCAGCAGAACCGATACGCCCACTGCTTGTTCAAGGACCAAACACCAACAGGGAACTTCAGATGCATCTCAACTTCCTTTTCATAGGTTTTCAAGATGATAAAAGCTAATACTAGCCGCACCTTTACTGCTGAGTGCCACCAAGCATCTCTCTCAGTATCACTGCCTCCAAAAAGCTACAAGGTTCATTTTCATGAATGAGAAATTGTGAGAGGACATAGAAAGTAAGATGAGAGGAAAAGAGAGAAACAACTTTAAAATGTAAACATGTAAATCCACTCTAGATCTGTGCATAATTTCTATCCTATCTTGAAATAAAAGAACGGTATTTTCCCTTATTGTGCTACTGTAGAAATGTGAAGCCACCAGAACCTGATAAAACAAACTGAGTTTTTGTTACACTTATGCAAAGCTTTTGTTTTATTTTTATGCAACACATCTAATGCGACCTTCACATCCACATATAAAACAAGTCCTTACGGAAAAACAGTTCTTACTCTGCAACATCAGGATGGTTTGGGAAAAGCTTCACCTTGCAAAGGGAGGTACCCAGCGAGGCTTTCCCTTGGGGGCACCAGCAGAACCTCGTAAGGAGCCCCAGGGCTGAGCTGCTTCCCCATGGCCAGGCTGGGCTCTGCTCCTGCTCTTTGGGAACAAACAGAGGAAGGAGCTTGTGTGGAAACCAGTCTGCTGCCACTCTTCTGTGACATTACAAAGAAGTGGAGCAGGGCAGCCAGCAAGCAGAGCGAGACAGTACTTGGAGCTAGAGAATGAAAAGCTCGATATATAGGAGGGGATATAAGCATTCTCAAGCCTGACAAACAGTGAGAGTGAAAGGAGCACTGATAATGGAACAGCAAATACATATTTGGGGGAAGTTTTAGAATACATTAAATATAAATTGCTGGATTATAAGCAGAGAATGAGAAGTCTGGTTAGAATAATATGCAAGGCAAGAAAATGGAAGAAGTCACCGACCAAGGAAAAGAATGTGAAGGTGAGTAGTTACTCAGCAAGACAGTGAAGAGAGACAAATACAAGATTCTTTATTAAGACAGAAGAAGAGTTTAAAAAATAGATTGAATTACCAGTATGTTTGTTAATTTGCTCAGCTCAAACATTATTGCCAGAATTAACACACATGAATGCTGACTTCCCAAGACCGGGGCCACAGCCCAGAGCCATGCTGGGACATGGGGAAGATGCTGACCCGGACCATGCAGCCCTCCTCATCCAGCCTGCCCCATCACCAGCGCTGCCTGTCACTGGGATACAAGAAGGACAAACTTCACACAACAGAAAACATTTTAAAAGTAGTTTTTACAGGAGGATAGAAAAAACAGTTCTCTGGAAAATGGGCAGCTAGCTGTAAGGGTTGCTGCACAGCTCTCCAAAAGAGAAGCCTGTTGTAGACTGAAACAAGACTGGTGGTTTCACATCCGAGCCCACATCTCGCTGTGCACCAGGCTGACATCTGAATGGGCTGCCTACCTCCAGCTGCAGGAGAACAGCTGGGGGAGCTCCCTACTTTGCCTGAGAGCATAATAACACAAGGTCTGGTGTTTGAGGGACAGAGTACTTGTGTGGCCAGGGCTGGGGGGGGTGGGGGGGGGCGGAAACAAAGCAAAGCAGAACAAAACAATGATGGAGATACCAGAGCATCTAATGCCAAGCCTAACTACTTCCATGGACACGAATTATTTTGTGCAGCAGCAGATTTCCTTGAGTATAAACCAAGGAAAACAGAGTGGCTTTGCCTCGCTCTTCCATTATGTTTTTGTCCATTCATAAGCACTTCAAGAAAATCTCTTGAGAATTTTCATTAAAACCAGTTTCTAATTCTGCATAAATCTCTAAAATATAGCTCTATGAGGACATTTGTTCTCTTAGGTGAAAAGGTTTAGCCTGACTGCTGCTTATCTCTCAGGAAACACAGACTGCAAACATTGCCAAAGTCCTGTGGATCGACTAGATTGCATAGAAAGCTATAATTTAAAAACCATACAGCATTAAGAGGAGGGACTGGGAAGGCTGAGGTGCTTTGGTCTGGAAAGGAAAAGGCCAAGGTGGGACACAATCCAAGTTTGCAAAGAAGCACGAGTGGTGGAGAAACTAGATGCATAACACAGTATTAAAGTGCATTTAAAAGCTATGAAAATAATGAAAAGGAGGAACAGAGGAACCCAAGTTGAAGGTTTCCCCCACGACATTGTGGGGAAAGAAGCCATCGAACAAGTGGTTTGCACTTGTTGCCTATCCCAGCTGGCAATCAGGCAAGGAGCCTGATGTCCCAAGCCATATGTCCCACTGTTCGTCCCCCGAAATGCCGACGTAAGGGAGGAGCTGACCCATCCTCACTGCGAGGCACCACGGCTGCTACAGCCCAGCCTCCCGGATAAACGCATCTGCATCCATCACTAGGAATACTGGGGTTTAAGATTTAATTTCCTGCGCAGCACTAGAATTAGCTTACTCTGATTTGATTCAAAATAAGATTTCTACCAGCGCTCCAGCTCTCTTACATTTGTATTTCCTAGACACCGCATGGTAAACAATGGAGCCGGGTTAACAGATGGGAGGGAATAAAATTGATGATCTTAGATCCATTTCTGCTAAATTGACAAGCCCATTTGTACTAACTAGATATTATATACATCATGCAGCAAACAAATCAAGTGTTTTAGTCCCTGGGCTACTTGACAGACAGAACTACCCAGAGAAATGAGACATACTGCTCTCTTTGAATGCCTCGGGGAGAAAAATGGTAAATTCATAAGCTTATTCATAACCACCTATTTTATAGCAGTACAGTTGCAAGGCCTCAGATTTTTACAATCTCAATCAGTACTTCTCAGAAGTAATACATCAGCTTCAAAGTCTGGTAAAGGAGTCAATTTGTAAAGCTAAAAGTTCCCATAACTTATGAACATGTTACAGGCTTTTTGCATTCAGGGTTTTCTGTAATATTGTCAATTTTCCTATGCTTTATTCCTTCCACTTTTTTTCACTCTCAGAAGAATAAAACTAATTTTAAAGCAAAAGAAAGTAAAACATTCCTTAAGTACCTTTGAGAAAAATCGGCCTTACTACAAAAGCCGAGCAAGCTTGAAGGATACAAGGTCTTGAGAAACAAGATGACATAGCTATTTAAAAACAGCAACAAAACCAAGAATACAAATTCACCTCAGGAATATTTGTGAAGAGATGTAATGAAATATGATATCAGAGGAAACAATCTGATACAGTAAGCACCAGAAATTTCCCTAAATGAATACAGAAAATGCCTGATGAACTTAGTCCTGAGAAAGGGAAATGGAAATTTTTATGCATGAACGGGACTGAGAACCAAGGCCACAGCCAACACCGAATCCCTTATTCCTTTTCTCAATTACAGAACATTAGAGAGAAATGAGAAATTTTGATGAATGACAAAATATACGTTTGAAAGAGCCTGGAAGCCATGAAGACAGATCATGAACTTCATAGCATTAAGCTTTTTAAACCTCATCTTTCTGCATACAAAAAGTCAAGAATATATTACATTTCTAATAACACATTTTTTGTTTATTTTCATCTGTGATGACTTTATCAAGAAATCATTTGAATGAATATCAACCATGTACTAAGTTGTACAAGTGAAAACTATAAATAATGCAAAGTTTGTGTGTTTTTTGTTTTGGACTTGTTGGTTTTTTTGTTTCTTTTGCATTTTCTTGAACTCTCCGTCACAGCAGGCTTTAGAAGCCCCATCCTCTAAACTCACTCATAAGTAAGAAACAGCAGATACTGACCAATGGTGCTCCAGAGCCAAGAGCTGTTCTTCATAACACTCCTGAAAATGGTTTTATCAGGAGATGAAAGCCAGGCTTAAGAAACTGCCTTCTTCATTTCACTCAGTATGGAAGCAAGTGCCGCACACAACACTTGTGCAGACAGCGCAATCAACATCAGACCATGCTGAAACAAGCCTTAACATCCAGAAGTTCAGCTGCAACCAGGATCAAAAAGAGTAGATAAAGATTTCAAGTGAGCAGAGTTTCTAAGGGTTCAATGGCCCCAAGAACCAGCCAGACTATCAGTTCTTAACACCAAGGTCTCTGGAGGAGGTAGAGTGAATCCACCACCACTGTGTTCCTGGGACCAAGGCGTACAGGGCTCACTACAACACAGTTATTATAGCCTGAAAGGTGGGCAACAACTGCAGGTCTGGGGGTACATTCACCAAGATGCATCCCCAAGACCTCCAGGTGCTCCTGGGCGGACAAGGAGGCCACTGAGACATAAAGCTCTGTTCATTGTAAGGGAAGGCAAAGATATTCTGGTCTTCCATCTCAACTGGTCTTCAAGGGAAAAGGGCTGTTGTGATCATGTTTCCCTGTAGTAACTTTCCAACTTAAGCAACTTCAGAAGCACAGAGATTGAAGGTATTTAGTTGTACATTTGGCAACAAATCAGAGAGCCTGTGCGGATTATCGAGACCGAGGTGCCTGCAAAAAGCACAGCAGCCTTACAAAGCAGCACGCAGTCATAGTCAGCCAGGGCACACAACACCATCTCTGCCAGCTGCTAACCAGGAAAAATTCAAAACAAAATGAGGAAGTTGTGGAGAACAAGGGTGTACAGGTGGCACTTGGTAACGTGGGGAGGGAAGGATGCTTACATCTGCGTTTAAGATCATAGTTATCTTAATAAACACCTATTCAGACACTCCAGAGTTAAATTGCTGGACTTGTTTAAGAATTACAAAACTGTTTCCAATGCTCTTAAAAAGTGAACATTATACATTTTCAACGTTTGTCACAAGCAATATCAAGACATCTCACTTAATTCAGATTGCCAGCATGTGCTCTCTCAGAGAAAGAGCTGCAATGAGCTGCTGATAGTTTTGGTACCCTACATATATTAACAGGCAACATTCATGATTAGTCAACCCATCTTTTTTTTTACCCAATAAAATCAAGTTTTCACTGTATGTAATTCATAAATACAACCTAACGAAATTTTAACATTTTGTATCAGATGTAATTATTTGCATTTACTTCAAAAATTACTACCATGTTTGTAAGAAGTGCTGATACACATCTATCATCACTGCTAATTAGATGTGCAACAGAAGTCACCTGTGGTAAAAAAAAAAAAAAGGCTTCTGCTCTTCAAGTGATGCCAGCTCTTGCACTAATTGGGCTTAAATAAGAAAATAACGATTACAGATCTTACAGCACCTTCACAAGGAGTACTGGCATCGTGTAAACAATCCTCTGCAAGTCTGCTATTCTAATTTGTGCACTTGGTGCAAAAACATTCCAGTTACTTACTGCTTCAAGTATTTTGTAAATTTTTAAGTTTATGTTGTGAAAGTTATTAAACCATTGGCTAATATTCATACTCATCATGCTATTTCTAGCTATTAAAATCATTGGTTTAACTTTTTGAAGCACATAGGTATGTATGAATAATTCTAAGATAAGCCCTCCACAAGCTGTCATTTGAGTGTTGCTGTCTTATCTCACCTTTCCCTCAAAGTTTCATTCTATTATACTCATCTATTTTATGAAACCATTTCATGCTAAATTCAGTATTTAAGCATTGTACTGCACATGTTACATTACCTATTGCACAATGCATAAAATTGTTTTTTTGAAATCAATTTCTTTCAGAAAATAACATTCCCTCATGTGCTTTTCAATTCTACTAAGGTAATAATTTTGTTATTGTCAAAGTATTCTCTATTGACTGCTGTTTCGCATGAAATTGTATGCTTTTAAGCTGCATCAAGGCCCGTTTTGTCAGGGAGAAGAGTTACAAACCATTACCATACATCCCAACTTGCTTGTTCCAGCCTTGTCATTCCTTATCTTGTTTTGAAATAAAGCATCCTAAATTGCAATATACTTTTGAAAAAGCTTGTTGCTTTTAGTAACCACAACATTTTGAAAGTAAACTGAATGGTGCCATCATGGCACTGTTACTGGGGGAGGCCAAACTCACCAATCCTGTCACCAACATAATCTGCCTCTCAAGCTCTTTTTATAGACCATTACAAATCTGCCAATGGTTTTTCCACATTCCCTAGATATGGCACTTCAGGGCTTTGCTAGCGCCTACCTTACGTGGGATTAATCTGTCAAATCTTATGAACACCTCATTGACTCTTCAGGGATTTTGATAAAATTCCATTACAGCTTCAGTAACCTCCCTGCCCGCCCCCATAACGACACCCACTGCATTCAACCTCTCTCGTACCTGTCTGCAAAAGCAATAAGAAATGTTGAGTTAAAGAAATGTGTTTCTTAACACAAAATGGCAAGTCAAATATACCTATAAAAACATTTGGCATCATGACATGCAAACTGTGCCTCAAAGAGTTTGGGCAAGGAATTTTAAATGCTGTGTATTCATATCCCCTTCAACAACAAATGCAAATATTGTACACACCTGTACACAGTCAAATGGATTTCCTACATGTTCCTAACATGTTCTTCTAAGAAGTTAAACACTATGAAGGTATTTCACAGGGATCAGCATCACTCCACCACGTGGAACATCCCTTCCTGCAAATCTTCTCCTCAGGAGCTACCTTTCTATGTTATTTCTACCGTAACTTCTTCAGTGTCAAGAATCATCTCCTGTCCGTAACTATTTCTGCTCAATAGGATTTGCTCAAACTTCTTTGGCACCAAACTCCTTGGCATCAAACACTACCAGCTGCTTTTATGCGAAAACAATGACTACTTTTATATTTCTATTAATATACAAACTGAACATTTTCATAACAAATAACATGATCTAGTCACCAATAATTCACATTTCTCCCCCGCTTTGCTCTTTCCTTAAAGAAAACACACTCACTAGCATTCCTTAATCAAAGGATAAATATCTGATATCTGCTATGTTCCTCTTCCTTCCTTCTCTGCTCAGTCCCTGCCGGGGCCATTTATCCAATACCTACAAACCAACAGACTCTAAATCCCAACCACCAGCAAATAGGGCTTTCTAACACATTCTATTTGAAGGAGATTCAGCAAAGGGGATTATTATACCGATTCCCCAGCTGGGAGTGGTGCCACTAGAGGAATCAGTAAGAGTTCTCAGAAAAATGTAGCGGTTTTTTTGGCCAAAAATACACAGTACTTTGAAGTATTAAATTAAAACTGCAACAGTTACCACTGAAAAGCCCCAGAAGCTCCTGATGACCGCTCTTGCTCATGTTCACTGACAGGAAAGCTGTCTGCTCTGAACACTGTTTACTGACTTCTTTGCTTACTTGGCAGCACCATATCTGTAACAAGCAAACTTGGTTCCATTACAACATTGGGAAGGAAAATAACCAAACGCAAATTCAACCTATGAACACAACCATGATCAAATAAAACACCACAGAAAGCACCATAAATTAAGAACAAAAGGTAAGAACAAATTCCAGTTTCACATCTGTTACCAAACCCCAAATAAATTTACTAGTGGACTCAGACACATCTAATGGCAAAGCTTTTTCAACAGCACCACTAAAGCCCTAATTCCTGGTGCCTTGCAAATGCTTCTGCTTTGCAATACCATGCTTGGTAGCTGTTAAAAAAGAATAAGCTAGGGAGGAGGAGCAGAAAAAACTGAGTCAAATTGACTTTGAATACTTTTAACAAATACCTACTCACCTGTGAATTAATTTCAAGCTTATACAAGTCTTCTCTATCAGATATTAATACCAGACTGAAAAGTTGGACATAATGAAGTATGCAAAAGGTTACACACAACAGGCCTGCCAATGCATACAGACAGTGGCGAAACCAGCAGGGCCCACTGAGATCCAGATGAAAGCACTTAACACTTGGAGTGAAGCGAAGCTGAGGCAGGGAAGCAGTCCCTCACCTCGAGGTGAGTTTCGAGGATGGTGTTTCACCAGCACCATCCCCTGTGCTGAGACCCTGGACAAGTGGAAGAACACTGGCAGCCAAGGGGCCAGGAGAAAAGCACTCCCTCCAGCCAGCGTCTGGTTGGTTTTGCTAATCATCTCCAGTTCCAGGGTTTGGGTTTTTTCCATTCTTTAAACAAGTGTCGTTTACACTCACTGCAATTCAGTGAACATGTGGTAAGACAAAAAACAAGAAATCCCATGCTCTTTTGCAACACTGCAAGAAGATGCAAGCTATGTGGGGTTGCAGTTTTTTTCTTATTTGAGTTTGGAAAATGACAGATTTTTGTTCCTGTCTGGTAACTGGCAGCCCTGATTTAATCATAACTATCATAACGAATAATTAGAGGCGGTTTTTTGCTCTTGGAAATAGCAATTAAGTCAGAGCTGCCAACTACCAGCATACCTACATCTGGATAAGCCACTACAAGCACAGCAAGAGAAAGGCTTTTTGGGCCAGTACCCATTTATGAGCAGTAGTTTGTATCACAGATACATTTCAAATCATCTTGAAAATGCTTTAGTTTTCTGATCTGTGTCATAGAACACAAAAAGTTATGGCACATTAAATATTCTCTGCCACATAGCATTTCTGACAGGGTGCTGCTGCATAAAGGTGCAGAAGAGCAAAGCTGGCAGGGAGCTAGAAACACAGATAAGCCCTGGGCCAACACCAATGGCAAGTGTTGCCCCACCCGGCAATCTTCTATTATAGAAGGCTAGTTATAAAATGTTATAGAAATTTGCTTAGGAAAGGAATACCACAACAAGGTTCAAGTAGACTGAAGCTGAAAGATGGAAGTAAATCGAGAGAAGAAAAAACAAGTCTTCTCAGTGTTTCAATCTTTTTTAAAAAAATATTTCCATTATAACTATGTCATACAAGTTTTATTTTCTTGTACGAAAACAAAGCCCACAAACATGAGTTATAACAATGTAAATGCTCTTCTGCTCTGAACATTTGCTAACCTGGATTGAGAGTTATAAAAGCAGAAATACATACATTTTTTTTGTTGTCTTTTCAAAAGCCATTGCAATCCAGTCATTCATGCTCTGATACATTAGAGACACATGATGCTGCTCTACTGCTCTTTCCAATTTTTTAAAAAACTAGGTGGAAAAAAGTTGCCTCGTGCATTATTTCATTTACATGTTAACACTAAGCAGGAAGCATTTCAATGGATGGAAAGTTTGTGCACAACCGTTCACAGCACTAATACATGAATGCAGTTAACTCAATGGCAGAAAGATTTGTTGAAAACACCCACCAGAACCCATCACTGTTGAGGGTTTCCAAGTGAGATTACTGTCCAGCTCAAAAGAGTGGCTCAGATATCAGCTCTCATTGTTTCACCTGAGATCATTTAAGAGTGAAGGTAAGTTAAAATGTCAGAACCTATTTCTGGCAAGGAAAAGCAGGAAGGAATACATCTCAAAGAAGAGCTATGAGAAATTGAAATTCATGGAAGCTAAAAAAAAAAAAAAAAGTTTTACTGTCTGTTACCCAATACTTTAAAGTGCAATGTATTTGCTGCTGTTACTACAGAAAAAAATTCATTTATATGTAAATCTTGCCAAAGTGAAGTTGGTCACTTCTGTAAGTGTAGGGTATAACACTCACCAACAAATTGAAACCACACCAGACAATACAAGCAATTTATTCATTACTGTAACTACACTATGAGTTCTTGCAGCAGGACACTAACCTGACACTCAGTTTCCAAAGCCAGGTGAGCCTAAGAGTAACCTGGAGAAAAATTAATTCAGGTAGACTTTAATAGCAATCCACGGGCCTTACCAACTGTATTATTTATACTTTGCCAACTACCACAGGAACAGAAGATCAAAAAAGTCACATGAAAAAGCATCTGAAGAAAGAGTTTACAGCTGGGTTAAAGGAGGGAATAGGAGAAGGTAAAATGTACAGCAGGAGATGAATGAAACTCTGGAAAAAAAACTAGCAAGGTAGGTCAGCAGATACTGAGCGTACTTATCTTTTGAGGTATTACATAATGGTAGAAACCATTATGGGTTTACAAGTAAGGCCGCGTGTCACTCATTTCACCTTAATTCAAATGCAGGCTTTTAGTAAAAAGCATCCTAGCCTATTTGTTAGCACACGCCGTTCACTCATGTTTCAAAATGTGAGACTAACATTTATTTTTCCTGTCACAGAGGTGTAGTTTACAACTCCACATTTAATAGCTGTGTTTTCACTTAGCAATAACCCAGCATTTCCCACAGCCATAGATTTGAGATGACACCAGGCTTTTAATCACTCTGTTGAGAAGGACTTTTAACACTTCCGCAAGATGAGTAGGACATCATCCACTTCCCAGGATTACAATACTTATTCCATAAGCTCAGAAGTAATAAAACTCAGAGCTGTACAATCAATAGGTTTGTACACTATAAACTAAACAGCATACACATGCCAGAAGGGTCACATACAATTACCAAATTCGAGCTACGTACGCATTTTATCCACCAAGATAAGGCAGAAATGCAAATCAGACTGCAATTACAGAAAAACATTCAGCACAAGATACTAGTCTTACAAATGCTGGCATTCTCTTGACAGCAAGTCATAATTTTGACCTGCAACTTGACAAAGCCATTAGAACCAAGCAGATGGCAGACTGTAAATTAACATCTGGAATTCAGTCCCAGATACATTCAAGGCATTTTTGCAACGTTACAGCAAATGCAGCACTGGTTTGAATGACATGAAATAGCAGATACCTATTTGCTGGGTATCCATCATTTATATTCTGCTGACTCTTCAAGAAAGTGGGGGAAAAAAAAGAATTATATTGCTGGTAAAATTAAGACTTCTCCAGCTAATTAAAAAGACAAGTATAATGGCCAACTTGCGCTTCAGCTTAACAGTTCTATCTCATCTGAGGAGTACAGTTGATGCAAAAATTTAAAACTTCAAACGTTTCACACAAAACATGGAGAATAAACTATTTTTGCTGCTTTGTTTTAAACTTCAAAGTGAAACTAATTCATAAACATTACAAAACAACACACCGTGGTCAAATTATGATTCTAAATCCATTTACTTGGTGGCTTTTCTACCTGTAAGATATTTTATGATGTTTTTCAAATAGCCAGTGCTGCTCCACAAACTATTATTTACAAGGAATAAAGAAAACTGTTCTTTTACAGGGTTCTGTTTTGTTTTTTATTTCTTCCTGAAAGCAAGGAGAAAAGAAACATGAAAAGACCATTAAGCTTATTCTAAGCTGCAAAAAAGACTTTTAAGGTAGAAATCACAAGGAGCAGAGCCGACAGCAGAACTATGGCACAACAGCACGTTACCAAGACTGAGCATCGCGTGTTTTTGTCTGCAACAAGACAGCACAAGACACATCAACTAATGAAGACTTCCCACAAGACACATCAACTAATGAAGACTTCCTCACAACCCCATAGACTCAAGTTCTCCAAAATCCTGCCATGTCATGCAGCTTTCTCAGTTACCAACAGCCGCATCTCTGGCAGAACACCTCCATGCTGCTTCCATATCTGCTCACCCGCACCCACATGGCGTATCTGGAGGAATCCACTGTTACCCTTTGGATATTTGGAGATTGTGCTAAGGAAGAACCTTGTCAAGGTGTCCCAGTTCAACGGCTGCCTGTGTTCCTCAACAAGAAACCACTTATCTCAATCTAAACAGGCTGCCTCACCCACTAAAGCTAAGTTCATCCAAATAAAAATAAACTCTAAAATAGTTGTTGCACATTTCCATTAATGGTGATGAAGATGCGTAAGAAACTATCCTTTAATATTAAAGACAAAGGTCTAAATCAGATGTTTTGCTTGGGTTAAGCACTTTCCATCTCAGTCTACAAAGAATGGAGAGAAGTTGACAGCTCCAAAGGAGAAGCTACCCCAGCTGTGAGACTTGTATTGTGGGAAAGGTGGAATTGCCTTTGGGAAATGCTCTCTTGCTCCACTGCCTATTGAAGAAGCAGAGGGCCAACCCAGACAGCTGAAATCGAGGTGAAGTTCATCCGTAAAATTTAGTCTAAGGAAGAAATACATTATGACAGAAACACTGTAGTTTGCCTTTGGCTCATTTAAATAAAAGAGGAAATGAGAATATGAAACCAAGAAGCGTTTCTTTCCTGCATGTGTGCAGACAACTGCAATTCAGCAACTCTGCGTTTATTTTACAGCAACAAGGTCTTTCCTCAGAAGCTGAAGTGCAGACTTAAGTATAAACTACATGGAGAAAAAGTTCCACACACTCCTAGCACTACACACAATCTAAATGTTTTCAGACAACTTGCTGAACTATAACATTGCGCAATTACACGAGTATATTAAATCAGAGAACTACAAGCCCAGAGCATCTCGTAGAGAAAAAAATCCATTTTGTTATTCCTTGGTTAGTTATGGTATGGTGTAATTACCTTAGCTCATTAAGCCTAAGACTATGAGTCCTGCGCATCTTGTATAAATGCCATCGGTAATACTGCATATAATTTTCATCTTGCTGAAAGGAGTAATAACTGCATCAGATTTCTTCTTAAAGGATAAGCATCATACTGTTTAATGCTGAAAGAAATTAAGATCTGTCTTCTTTACAGGAAGTTCCTAGTCATTATTGCCTGAAACAGAAGACATAACACTTTTACACTTTGCACTGGACTAAACCCCTCCTAAAAAAAAAAAGTTCTTCAACCTCTTTTCTCCAATACACCCCTTCACCGATATTCACCCTTTATCGGCCCCTTCACTTCTCCTTCTCTCCTTAGCCACTTTGGTCATCATACCCCCTCACTGTTTCCCTCCCCTTCACTTCTATCCTCTCAATAAACCCATCTTCTCCCTACCAAGTGAAGTAGCCAAAAACTACTCTTCGCTGCCACCACTCCGTTCTCCCTCTACTTCAAAACTTCTCTATAAAGATTTATTCTCTCTGCTACTGAAAAGGTTTTATTTTAAAGAAAGGAGCTGCCTGCTAGCTGCAGGGCTCTGTGGAGCATATTTCTAAGCACTATCCCCAACACCTCATCCTCCCTTTTTTATTTTTAAATAAAACCTTCTGCAGACAGTGGGGGGAAAAAAAAAACAACAAAAAACAGCTTCAAGGTACATCTCACATATGTGGGAGAGATTGGGTTTACAACTCCTACCAAGGTAGTCAGGGTGGAAGAATCCTTCCTTCCCTGCTGAAGATCTACTTAATACTGGCCATAAAGAGTTTTTCTGGGATTCACAAACAGAGAAAGTTCTGGTTATCACAGGAAAGACGTGTTAGATCCCATGGGTGGGAGTTCTACCAGTGATTTAAGGCGTCCCTGAAAGAATGGTGCATTAGCTAGTGTGACTTCTCAAAAACAAACAAAGCACATTCAGAAGAGCTGTTAGAGTTGCAAATGGGAATTGTTAGTTTATTAAAAATAAATTGCGTCTTCAACATTAACAGTCTGTGTGTCCTATCATGCATAAAAATTCAATCTTGTTTTACTCGTGACATGCTAGTATGAATTGTTTACAATATCCACCGACTACAGTTATATTAGAAAACAACGTAACGAGGAGTATGAAAAACAAGTCCATTATTAAAATCTAATGATTAATTTTGCTTTGCATCACTATTTTTCAATATCAACCGGGAACAAATAGGTCTGGTGCATGCTATTTAAATGGTAAGAACATAAAGAAACTTGATCAACAATGGGAAAGGCATACAGAAACTAAAGAATGAAGTGAATGCACTGAAGTCATAAAGCATTTTTAAAGCATCATTAGATTTAGAAATGTATCAAAAAATTACTACTCCTGAAAAATCTATAAAATTACACAATTGAAATTCCAGAGCATGAAATTGCCTTTATGGGAAGGGAGAATGGAATCTGAAACTTCTCTTTGCAGTTCAAAAAAGCCACGCTTATGGAAGTGCACAGCTGTGTTCCAGTGAAAGAGATCGGCAGCTCAACTCCTTGTATCAGTAACATATGGCTTAAGGCAGGTACAAAGGGATTTACTTGCCATGCGATCCATTAAAATCTCCAGATACATTTAAAGCTTACATTGTGGAATTACAGCCATGGGACCATCCTGAGATGTCAGGACCCTGGATCACAAACATCTTTTGTTAAGCAAGGCTGCCCCAGTTTGAATTTCCACTAAATATCTACTTTCTACAAAGATATAGACAACTTATCTAAAACACATGGACAGATACATTTCTTTAAATAAAGCTTTTTTTTTTTTTTTTTAAATATGCAACAAATATGTAGGTTCAAAAAGTGATTTTTTTATATTAGCACATTGAACATTGAAAAATGCTTTGTTTGTCCAGTTAGCATAGGACTTAGGAGAGCATTCCCTGCTACTTTTTATGTTTGGACGCTACCATTTCCAAGTCCTGCTGGCTGTGCCTCTCTTCCAGACCACAAAATGACCAGGTCACACTGCCTCTAACACGAGGACCTTAAAAATACACCAATGTTAAAGTTTTCAGTGAAAGAAAACTCAACACGAAGTCCTTGATACCATTTGCATTCTATTAGAGTACTGAAGATAACTCTTCTGCTATATAGGCTAAGTCTTACAGCAACATAGGAGCAAATTTAGCTTTATTTAGGCAAAGCTGCCCAACCTGAAAGGTGAAGACAGTACGTGTCACCTTGCAGCACCCACAGTGCTCCTATCCGAGTCCACGTAAAGGCAAGCAGCATACTCTGGTGTTTAGCCTTTGCCTAGAGAGAGTTGTGGCTTTGCTTTAGTAATCAACACATTATCATGTTACATAAAGGTTTTTTTTTTTTTCCATTTTTATTCTCTTATATATGTATATTTGTAAAAGTACGTATAGTCTGCCCAAATCTCACAAGCACCTGCGCTGACGTGAAAGTTAATGACTACAGGAGTACATCTTTACTTCCACACAAACTTGCCATAAATGCTCCCCAGATGTTGCCTTCCTCATGAGTCTCTGAAGAGCTTTTCATTAAAAGCTAAACATCTGGAAAAAGTTAAATCAGAGACAAGTAGCTAAGATGTTACATTAATTAAATTATCAGTCGATTATAAAACTATCCCATAAATTGCTTCAGTGCTGCCCTGTTTCAGGACACATTTCATTTAGGATGTTGTTGCCTTCTGAGAAGCCTGGTAAGTATTTATTCCTGCTGAAAAGTATTTCCACTTAATGCACAGAACTTCAACTTGCAGTTATGTCTGATGAAGACCTGGCTAATAAACATCTCACTTGTTGAATCAACTGAAAGCTCAGTACTGTAACAGGTTAACTGATGAACGAATGAAATAGAAGTCCTGCACTTGAATTTAGTTCCTTGTAGCAGCAGCATTTCATTATGAATTTTATTCCGCAAGGCTGTTTTGATTCTATTACTGGTTGGCACCCTGAAGCTGTACATTTGTGTGTTGAGTAACTCGCCTCTCAAGGCAACCAATGCCAATGCCGGGAGCTGCCCTGGCTGCAGGCAGAAGCTGCAGGCAGTGGGGCCACATCTGGGGCTAGAAGTAGCTGCAGACAGGCATTGTTTCCTCTCGTGTTACCCAGCTCAGCTGCTAAGACTATTTTGCTCAGGAGAACGCTCCAAAATCGGGTTCCCTATTGTGCAGTTGACATCTCTGCTTTCTCAAATTTATTTCAGTTTCAAAACCATAACTACTTCTTACAGGCAGACTCTTCACAAGTGAATAAACATGTGCTTCATCACCAGAACCCTCCTCCTCCTCTTGTCTAGAAGACGCCTCTCCAGGCTGTCACCCAGGCGACTGCAGATTTTAGGAACACAGCTACCACAGTGATTTGCAAACACTTGAATTCAAGACTTTATGAAATCCTTGAAATATGAAGACATAAGTAAAACCTGATGGAGAAATTTAACCCAGCCAAGACAGAGAACTTTACCCTGCAGCTTAGTACTGATGCAAATTATAGAGCATGGCCACAGTAAACAACCTGCTAAAACACATCTGAGAGCTACAGGTTTTTCACTATCAGCAAACCAAATGTTAATTAACAGAACTTTCTAGGAGAATCAAGATGAAACCTTAGCTTCGTCTTCATCAAGCCAAAATGTTCTAGCAACCTTACTGTACAACTCAGGTAAAAGAAAAAACAAGTGTCATTGAAGAAGACCAAGGTCTATCACTACTCCCATCCCTCTGTTGAATCTAGATTTCAGATGGCAATCACAAAAGGAATGTTCCCATTGAATCTGCATTCCAATGTCATGTTAGCTGTGTTAACAGGTATCGCTTTATAATTTACACTGAAAAAGAGACGAAAAAGAAAAACCCTGTTTCTACAAAGAAAAGCTAGTCTATACAGAACTGATGAACATGCTCAATAAAATTCTGCTCTATTAAGGTATTTATGTTTGAAACAACAGCTACTTTCTTAGTATGTTCAGATCAAATAAACCAAAATTTATTCCCTGACATCAAGTGGGAAATATTCACAATTGCCCAAGACAGGCACAGAGGAGTTTTAGGCTTTCAATGCAACATAACCTCATCCAAATCAGCTTCACAGGATTTTTTTTTTTTTGAATAAAATTAATATTTACCAGGATTTCGTATTTTTTTAGGGAATATATTTTTAGGGAAGTGAAAACAAATACATTAAGAAAAAAGCACGTGCTCTTGTTTACAGTGAGTGATAAAGCTTTTCAGTAGACTCACAAAATAAAAATAAAGATGTCCTTATGGTGAAAAGCATAGAGAACACCAATACAACATATTAAGCATAACTCAGATGCCACATCTTTATTCAGAGCATCTACAACACTTCAAGAGACTGGGAAAAAGTCACATGAAATTAAAAGCAATTAAGAGACTGATACAAAGATAATTTTCAAGGAGTAGCCATTGCATCGCAAGATTTTTTGAAATTCTCCAATTAAATAATGGAGCTGGATGAATAAAAATGCATAACATTTGTTTTCTTTCCTGTCAATTTCATTAGCAATTCAAGAAAAACTATGCATATTCAAGTTTCTTACTCGTACTTCTGGCATAACTCGTTACACAATTCAATTTGTTGATAATTTATTCACTCTGAAGGAAAATATTTTATTTGAAATATGTGACAATGATATTCCAGTGACTAGATGAGCATCGCTATCACAGGACAAGTAAAAACATTTTTAATGAGAGAGAACAGAAGGTATGTACGCAGCTTTTTATACTGTCATAACAAAAGCACTACCTGGCACTACCTTTCTGCTAGCATGAACTTTAGGCAGTATCTTTACATCCTACTGAGTTTCCTCATTTCAGATCTAAGAGAAGGATCTTGCCTTGCTACATTACAGACATTACAGAAAGAAAATCTTTATAATACATATTGCTTTTAAGGGGTTTTTAATTATTCTGATATTTGATGTTGATTTCTGAATTTGAAAAGGTAAGATTTGACAAAGGGAAGCCTAAGTATGTGTGTTCACAAGTCTTGCTCATTTCAAAATGCTAAATTTCTTATGAACTTAGGGAAAAAGTTTTCAAATTGTAATCCTGCCCATCTCTCCTTTATTTTGATGAAACGGCATTCCTTGGACAAAATATTTTGAGAAGTCTGTGTCCAGGATAAATGAGACACAGCTCCACCCTCTCCTCAGGAGAGGGAGAAATGTGAGGTTGGGGTTTAAATGTTTTGGTGCAGCAGTCAGGACTCAAAAGGGAAGCACAGAGCAGCTCCAGCACAAAGAGAATATTTCAGAACTGCAGTGGATGCTTCTGCTACCACACTTCTTGTCTGCTTCATTAACTTCTCCCCTACCTACAAAGGACTTCTGCTTCCAGAACCCTGGCTGCCTGTCTTGCTTCCAGAGAAATCCCATTAATTACAGCATCCAACAACACCGAGAAAGTGTTCCAAGGAGTTCTGCTGAATTGAAGTTACCATCACAAAAAAATGTTATAAAGGATCTTCAAGAAAACCTGTGGTGGTCTATATATAGAAAATGACTGAGAAGAGGAAAGAGATAAACACACAACACGAATTGTGCAATTCAAGTGTTTATTCTGTAGTTTAAACTGAAGAATTAGCAACAGAACCTGCTTCCCTGTCTTGAGTACAGCACAATTCTGTTTGTATGTTCACAGCTGGGGAGGCAGGGAACAGTTATGATGCTGTACATATTGTTACAGCATCAGCTCTTCCACCAGGCACTGCTGCAGGAAGTAGACCCTTAGTTTCACCAATCTTGGAAAAAGTATGAAAAACATCTTTAAGCTGGTAATGGAATTGTGCAAATTCCACAACCAAAAAACTCTCAAATAAAGCTTGCAGTTTGCAACTCCAGCACGGGAAAAAAAAAAAAAAAAGAAAGAAATCCACGTGAATGGGGAGAATGAGGACGAAATCAAACCTAAACCTCACCAAGCTAATTAATTTTATTATTTTTAATATAGTCTCCAACATTATTTCAGCTGTTGCAATCATTAAAACAATGCTGACAGGAATTCTGGTACAGTCTGCCATGTCAGTACATTAGCTGTTAAGGTTATGTATTTAAAGAGTTATTGGTTTAATTCAAACACTTGCTTGCCATCTGCTACTTACTTGTTTTATGCATTTTAATTATTCTGGAGACTTTCAAGATCTCTACTTTTTAATAACCTTCTGTCACATTCTCAGTTATCAAAACACTCAGAAAACAGCTTAGATTTTGAGCAAGTGTTACGTAAGCCACAGACAGGGAAGAAAATGCATGAGGTAACTGTCCATCTTCAGTACAAAGACAGTACTGCTAGTTACAGCCAGGAAATCATTGCTCAGATGGTTTAAACTGTTCCTTGTCTCCTCCTTTCTAATCTTTTTAGAATATAAATATTTTATCAGCGATGAAGATATTACCATACTTCTACCCTTATGTTCAGGTTTTTTTCAGAGGCACCCAAGACGAGCCTCTCCTGACTTGTGCTTTCATAATCTGTTCTTAAACTGACAAAAGTTTATATAATGAAAAGATGAGACCCAAAATAAAGTTACATAATTATAAACATACAGACAGAACAGCTGAAGGGTGTAATATTAATAGCCAAAACCAGAGACCTCAACTTAGTCCTCCAGAAGTAGCTGTTCAGGTTGAGAAAAATAAATTCCAACTTTTAGGAAGAACAGCTACCAACATAAATTACCTCAAAATGTTACAGAAACGGTGTTTGTGTCTGGTGATACTGTAGTTCCTGATGTGCTATGGTAAAGCAGAACCCATATCTGATATAGCAGTAAGTTTTGCACACAGAGCTGAGTGGATGAACTTGCCAGAACATCCTCTTCTGAAAGAAGAGCAGCTTTGGCAGAAATCAGTTCAGTCAAGATACAGGCTTTTGTGCAACCTAACTCCAGACAAATGGTGAGCCCACACCATTCTCAATACTGTCCAATGCTGCATTTGTGTAGTTTTATAAAGTGATCACACATCATTTTGTATATGCATAATAGAGACGGCGATTATTGAATTATGGAGTAAAGCCACAAGCAAAAAGGTGGACAACAGTATAAGAAGTATAGATTGTACATTCATATATAGCATGACTATGCAAGACAAACTTCTTTAAAAGCACTTTGTCTCTAGCTTCATCCATAATGCATCTAAAGACCTTTTTCAGAAATAAATAAATAAAGCAAAGGGTTACATCTTCACCAGATGCATCTGTCTTAGCCCCTAAAATAATTCAGGAAATAAAGGAAATAAGAGGTACTCGCTGCAGATTCAAAATAGCAAAGTGAGATACTCTCCCCACCTAACCTCACAGTGACTGGAGGGGCCTAGATTTCCCAGCTTGAATTTGGGATTCTAGTATCCCTGTTTTAAAACCAAGTGCTAGATACCAAATACAAAGGTGTCCAAACACTTTCTGTTGCCAGAGGAGCACAGGAGGCAGCACAGGGACGTGGCCACCTCCAGCAACACAGACAACAAGGAGAAAGGAGAGAAGTTTCTGATGCGCAACCAGCGCGCCTACCCCCAGCCTTCATTAAAAGTCAATGGGATTTCAACCCGATTCTCATTACAGCTTTAGAAAATCTCCCCTTTTGTCCTTCAGCTGCAGATCACAGATGAAAGCAAAAGCATTTGTGTTTGAGGCCGGCAGGTTCCACTTCATTTCAGGCTGATGGAGAAAGCACGAGTCTCACTTCTGCCTTGGCTTGGGCCCTGCAGCCCACACTGCATTCACCAGCCTGCAGGCCAGCACAGGCCTGAGAGAACTGCAGCTGTGGCCATTCCCTCCTCCAACACAGAAGTGGACCTCCCTCACCAGCTGTACCTCAGAAGCTCTGCGAGTGCTCTACCCAAAAAACTTCAGCCCTCTGAGTACTGAAAGTTTGAGAACTTGCTGGTGAAACAAGCCGTATAATTTCGACACCACGGTCACTGATCCAGCACCCTTTGAAGGCCTGCCTCCTTTATCCGCATACCTTAATCCTCACATTCCAACAAAATGAAACAGAAAGCACTGCAGAATCCCTTTAACATCTCTTATCTTCTACCTAGCACCAGTAGTCATCAAAACAACCTAAACAAACCCCAAACACACAGGAGAGTCATGACAAGCTTCAGTGCCACCATAAGCAGATATTCATTTTCAATTGTTGTGTGATAAACAATAAGGCCTTTCTGTTCTACAAAGGAAGACTGAGTAGCTTTTCCACCAAATTTCCGTTTTAAAAGCAGGATTAAATATCTGGTGGGCAGCAGAAAACAATCCTCACAAGCATACTGAAAAACAAGTCATCCAGGACAGCGTAACAAGCTAATCCATGACTTCTTTGATTTGTTTGCTTGTTTGGGGGATTGTGGGTTTTAGTGATTAACATAAGGTTTCTAGATATCGTTAGCAGCTCAGAACAGCAAGCGTAGTTTGGCACGGCATAGATTTTGAACTGAATTTGCAAAAAATCTGGCAATCCACTATGAGCTTCAGGAGAAAATAATCTTAACTCTATTATGTACAGAGACAGCATAGCACTTTCTCCTGCACTTATCTTCTGTGTATGTTCATCTACATTTTAATGGTTATTTCTCATTAACGTTCCCAGCAGCAAGTCCCCAGCTGATACCACAGTGAGATCACTCAAAGCCACGAGGACATTCCTGTTTCTAGGAATACAGCATGCAGCTTCACTACTAGAGTACGTGTCTATGTATACACACCACTCCATGACATCCCAGATAACTACATGATTGACAGTTCACTTATTTCAGCAACAACACAAGGAAAAAATATTTAGAGAAGGTGGGCTTAGCTTGTGACATCTACGCCAACAAGGAAAAGATAGTTTCTAATAGCACCGATGTCTAGAACCATGTGGAAGCATTTCCTCCAAATTTTATGCAAATTTGAACTCATTCCTGATGACAGAGGCAGAGAGGGAAAATGAACTTGTCCTGAGAAGCCTGAGCAGTCTAGTTTTTAAGAGTGAGAGATACTAACTCAGAAATACTCTTAAGAGGAAGACATGCCTTATCGGGTAAGGCTAATGATGTGTTTAGACCGTGATTTTCCTCCTGATGGGAGTAGCAGGGGACGATGCTCAGAGAGAACACATCAGCTGGCAAGCGCCTGCAGCCCTCTCCCTGCCTGTCCCCATGCGTCCTGAACTGCTCCATTAAGGATGTTAGAGGGCATCTATGGCCAGTCCTTTCACTAGCCTTTTATGACCCGTTAGCTATGAATCTGTCTAATCACTTTCACAGCGAGAAGACCTAGAAGTTGAGAAGTTTAACACCCAAGTTAGCTCTGTTCTTCTGACAGACCAAAGGCAGCTTGCCCTCCTTCTCATGCCACAGGCAGAGAGATGGCCAAATTGGAGTGCTTTGGTAAAGAGCTGGTCTGGGACTTTTGCAGCAACAATAGAAAATGAAACATTTTTACAGAAAAAGTTGGCGTTTAAGGGCCACTGATTGACACTGGAGGTGAAAGACAAGTCTCCCATCCCCATCAGCGTGGGGCAGCATGTTACGGTCAAGCTGTGGTTTTCTTCTGCAAAAGCAAACAAAGCTCTGAACAAACATGGAAGTGCCATGGCTGAGCAGCAGGCACATCTCAGTCTCTCTGTAGGGTAGCACATATAGACAGCATCCAGCCTAACTGGGCTTATAGCAAGTTTAAGGGTGTTTTAAATTATTTTTCTTGTTAAAAATCTCTTAGATTCTTCTACGTCTATAGCAATTGCACTTCTTGGCTACTTCCAAGGCACTCAACAAAATTTTTCCCCTTTTGAAAAGTAAAAATGGTTTAGTTTCTTTTTAACATTAAATGTTGGCCACTCTGGAGCAATCTCCATAGAAAAGCTGTAAACTGATGCTCTGGTTAGACTGGTTGCCTTCCCCACAGTTTGAGGCAACAAATTGCTAAACCCTGGCTTAGCAAGCACCTGCTGCAACCAGGAGTTATCCCAGTCCCACAGGCTTTGTCAGACTTGCTCTAGATTGCCATTGCAGTCTGGTCAAATAAGTCTCTTCTGTGCAGTCACTGCTGAAAGCTCAGAGTGAATAGTTACTGTTTTATGTGCCAGCTCTACAACCAAAATTCACAGGAAAGGCAGCAGTATTGCTTCACAATTGTGCTTAAGCATTATTACTAAAATTATACACAGACGCTGGAAAGTCAAAGCAAGTCTTACACAACCTGTTTGATCTCGTATGTCTAGCACTTGCAATATGTGAAAAATATCTTGGAAACATGCTTAATAGCCATAAAAGCACCTCTCTGCAACAAACAATATCCAGCTAAGCTGTTTTACTTCCTAAGACTAATAAGCAAAGCCAATTTAACTCAATACATTTAACAAAATATCAGAGTTGAGACATTCAAAAGCACAGAAAGTCAACAGACATGCAATCCCATCTCAAGCTTTCAGGCTTGTCTCCTCAAAGCACTTCAGGACATCCACTCAGAATGGATATCACATAGTAAAATATATGTGCAGTATACTTCAAAGTTGCTCAGGGCAGAAAAAACAAGGAATAAAAAGCCCCGTATTAATTTGCAAGGGCAAGTTATTAATTATCTGGGTTGGAAGCAAGCCAGTCAGGCTTGACATCTAAATTTTATGGTAAGACTACAAGTAGAGCTAGGTGAAACTTTAGATGTAGAAGTTTATTAAGAAGGGGTATTTAAAAGTAAAATACATCCAGCATTTCAGCAAGTAGCTCTGCTTGATGTCAGCCTCTTTACCCCATGTCTTCTCACCTATTTCCCCTCCCTCTCCTTATTCATAAACACAGATTCAGCTATATTTAATAATAAAGCTTTAACTAAGATTTAAAAAAATTATCCAACACAACTTTCTTTTTGGAAGGGAAGGGACTGATATGTAATGCAAACAAACTTATTTTTAGATGGTTTCTCAGGCAGAAAAATAAATTACCCACATACTTGCCCAGCACAATTCCTAAGCCCTACCAAGATAAAAAACCACCAGTGCCTAAAATTTTCTATCTCATTGATAAGAGAAGCATTGAGGAATGACCTACTCAGCTATGTTTTTAAATACCCCTGTATTTGAGCATGTGCGCACACATCTGTAAGTGCAACAGCTTCCAGAGGCTCCTGCTGGTTTGTGCTGCACAGCAAGCCAGAATCAGGCAGGTAAATGCAGCAAGCTGGATGCTGGAAAACACATTTTCAAGCCTCCCACCATCAAACTGTGAAACGCAAGATTGTTCAAAACTGAATTTACTGCATTCTGGTATCAAAACCTGACTACATACACCCATCTCCACATCGACGCATGTGTAATGCCAAAGAAATTACAACTCCATTCTTTTTAACTACTTCAGATTTTTAGACAACTTATTCCCTATACAGTTTCACATAAAAACCCTGCTACTGACAGTACGTGTAGGCTCTCCATTCTTGAAAATGCTGTAAGCATGTTTTGAATGACTACATGCCAACATTTGTATGAGGGAGGAATATATTTAGTGTGATAAAAAACAAAACCAGAGTTTCAGGCTGGCCACACTGCTACAAGCTGGCAAACTCACAACTGCCTTCATGACCAACAGCTCCTTCAACAGAATTTCAGGTCAGCCACATAATTGCTATGTGATGTTTTAGAAATGAAGAATGTTTTAGAGATTTAATATTCTATCAGACTTCATATTCTAGGAAGCTATTTGTTCTCAGTCTTGTACAGTGGATTTCAACATACGCAATCACCCTGATCGGCTTTTCTGAAAAAAGTCTTGAAGGAGCCTCTTGGTGAGGTTTCTTCTGAAGTGTTCTTCTCCACAAATGAAATAAACTAATAACAGGAAGACAGACGTAGGGAAAAGACTAATGGGTAGAGCCAGTGAGGCATTTGCAGGTAAGGCAGTTACCTCCACATTATGACCATATTATGCTAATTAGCACACTCAAGTAGACACACAGAAGTAAACATACTTATTTCAGAATGTTCTTGGGCTTCTTCTGATTATGAAGATGCTGACAGCACATAGCTGGTAGCATTACTGATTGAGAGAAAAGACTCATTTATTTCAAGTAGTAGCTAAGCAACCTTTGACCACTGTAAGACCTGACAACTTTAATTAGTTTTAGCTTAAAATGGAACAAAATTTGGCTTTGGCATCTATCCAAATAATTTTATCCCAGACTGCTCTCTGTTGCTAGTGGAGCATTGCAGTATAATTACTTTAATCTCTTCATGGGCATGTTCCAGTCGCTAGCTTTCCAAGGAAATTCACAACTTTAACATATAGCTCAAAAAAAAAAAAAAAAAAAAAAACCAAAAACCCAAAAACATATTTCTCACATTAGTGAAGCAAGAATTAACAAGCAGCATTTATCCCCTCCCCAAATTGAGAAGCGAATTTTTACTTTTCAAAGCCCTGTGTGCAAACCCAGGTTCATCCCATTCAATTACAGACGGCACAAAAGAGCTCCACACATTGCCTGAACAGGGCCATGCTGCTGGACCTGCTTGCAGGGGTGGGTTCCCCCCCCTCCACTTACAGCTTGTATTGCTCTAGACAAGAAAATGACCATCTGGCAGAAATTCCAGACATATTAGCAGCCCTAACTATTTCCAGATTAAACAGCGTTATCATGTTGCCATATACACAAATCCCACTTAGGATCCTGCCCGTCTGACTTGGCCGCTCCACCGAGGCAGCGAGTAGCTGGACAACCTCCTTTTGCGTAAGGCCAAAACTATCAGAAGGGGTAGGAAAGGAGACACTTCAAAGTGTTGGTTGTTTTTTTGTGTTTATTTTTTCCTCTCCTTCTCCTAATTCCTGTCCATGTTCTCACAATTTTCTGTTGCACAAGATGCTTTAGAGAAGGAGTTACGAGGCCAGCAGCAGAGCAGGCAGCAGCATGTGCTGCTGCAGGTAATCCCCTGTGTGCACCAGGGTCAGGAGGACTTCTTGCTGCTACAGGACTGCCTGCCAGTGGAGCATTAAACAGCACACCCAAGTTTATTACTCGTTTCACCCTTTGCAGAGCACATAGGTACAGGAATGCATATACGACAGTGCTGCTCTGCAACTGGCTTTTGGTTTCAGAAGTTATTACTTAAATACACATATACTTACATGCAAGAGAGGTCTTGAGCTATTTCTCAAAGTACTGGGACTCATAACGGTCCTTCGGCCTCATATCAAACCTCACAACTTAAGACCTGTCCCTAAGGAAACCACTCCCTGCACTTTCATTCTTATGGCAGAAACCCACAGCACACCCACAGCAGCAAGTTGTCAGCCACCATCCTCATCCGTGGGAAGATTTGATGGATTTCCCACTGTTTTTCCAGAGTGGGATTCTCAGAGGATGAACTTAAGACAGGACAGTAGAAGTAACGAAAATATCTCTCAATTACATTTTTTACACTTTTGGATTTCTCCTTAAGCTAGACATTCCAATTGTCTCAGCCTTTTCCAAAAATATGAAAAGAATTTAACCATGCAAGGTTTTCCTGACCAAGCAGGAAAGCATTACATAGCCAAAGAAGTTACTGCTCTCAATTTGTGCACCTCTACCAAAAGACAGCTTGCAGGAACACAGAAAGCAAACCACACTTATTTTAAGCAGCGGAACTTCATGATGATGAAAATTAATACATTTCCAAGCAACGTATCGACTGCCTTCCACACACAGGGCTGGGCAGCATGTCTGTGTTCTCCTTCAGCAGGAAGCCCAGGAGCCCAGCTCCACAAGCATTACCACACAGCACCTACAAAGGGCTGAACGACACCGGCAATGCTCCTGGCTTGGCTAAACGCATGCGGCCATGGCGTTGTCCACAGCTCAGTGGCACGATGCCATTCCCTGGGGTCACCAGGTAGCTGGAGAGCCACCTTCCCTGGGGAGAAGCGAAGCAGGGTGCAGCACAAAGGAATAGCAGGGGACAGGCGGGAGTTGCCCAGGAGACAGCAGGGCAGTGGGATGAGGAACGCAGGCTGCCCAGCAGCAGAGAATGCGCTGTGCTGCACAGAGCCGGGCTTGCAGCACACCCTAGTGACCCGAAATCTGCACAGTAAATTCTGTGCTGTGCCCAGAGTGAGTAATGAGGGGAGATTTGAACTCTGCCTCCATTTAGAAAACATTTAGTGCTTGTTAGGAAGGAGAAAGGTTTACAAATGTCAGTCTGGGATCACCAATCTTTTGCTCTCAATATAATACAAAGGCAACTGTAGCTCTTACCCAGTTTGCCATTTCTTAGGATCAGATACAAACACCGATAGTTAATCGAATGCAAGTTAGTGCCTGGCTCTCTGTTTCCCTGGCTAAACACTGCTGTGCACCAGGGAGCCGTGCCACACCTGCCTGCAGAGAGCCCAGCAGCACGTGCTGCACACAGGCACAGGAGCCAGGAGATTTGGGCACACTGGGGCATATTGCACGTGATTTCTTGGCTACAAGTACATCCTGGATTATACAACACAACCAAACACCAGCAGTTCTTTTTTTTTGGTTTTCGCTTTTTTTTGTTTGCTTGTTTTAACAGGGGGTTCAGTTTCATCGTCTACGAGTCTTTTCACAATACGAAACCCCACATGCTACTCCCTCCTTGTTTGCTACATGCAAACATTTTACAATTGTCTTGCACACACCATTAATAAAAATCAATTTATATGCTAGTTTGCTTCACTACGTCTGGAAAGGTGAAAAGTCTCCTCAATGACTGGCTTCCAGGTTTCCATGTTTGTCCAGGACAACCTGAGGCTGGCAGCTTCCAGAGGAGCAGGTGAGCACACAGATAGGTGCCCCTCAGTCAAAGAAAAGTGTTGGATGCTTTTATTATCCAGAAGCTTCCAAACTGCTGAATGATTACAGCCCCAGCCCACACCACCCTGGCCAAACAACCTGCTCCCACCCCTCCCACTCACATCTGTAGCACATCCCACTGTTCTCAGGAATGCAAAGCATCCCTTTCTCAGAGCCTATGCTCAAAGGGCCTCACAGCCAGCAGGCACTGTCTTAGTCACTAAGACTTGAGTCACTGGAACTGCAGGATGAGCTTCACTAATTCAAACCCAAACCACCAGCAATTTCTCCTGCATATGCCCACCTGCATCTAAGTGCTGACTTCCTTTTCCCCTCAGTTTCCCCTTTTGTCTTCCTTGGTGTTTGCTGCATTTTGATTTCTTTTCTTGCTTCAGTTTTTTCAATCATTTTATTTAAAGAGGCTTTTCCAAGCATTCTAACATGTCTGTAGCACTCACTCACAGTACAAGCATGAGCTATCGTAACTCCAAAGCCATGCATGTAAGCATCACACAATTCCCATTGCTCTTCCCGTAATGACTCTGTGGAACAGTTGCCATTTCAGCGAGACACATGGAAGTGCATTTGGTACTCCTGGCAGTACCACTACAGACAGAAATATACTTAAAATTATTCTGGATAGTCTAAATTTCAGACTGTTAAGAACATCATGACTACAGCATGTACTTACAATGGATCATTGTACTTACTAATGAACAAAGCCTGTTGAAACACCAAACTACATGATTATTGCTTAATTTCTCGATGTGGATACACCTCATTGCCTCTGTACAGGCTACACTTTGAAGCTGAAATAATGAACTGCAGTGATTACAGAGCAGCTCTTAAAAAGAATAAAAATTAGTGTCTTTTTATTAAATACTGGAAGAACACTCTGGTGAGAAATACAACTCTTGAGAAAAGTCTATATATCCTTAAATTATATATAAGCAATTCTACCAAAGTGAATGTGAATATGCCTACAATAGAATTTAAAGAACTTGGGCAGCTTTTTCCAGTTTTAAGGCTTAACTCATATCTATTCGATCTGCACAGCTACTTATTTAAAACCTGCATTTTTATAATGCTTGCAAGCTATCTGATATGATGAAGGTATATTACATGCAGTGCAGATATTAAACTTCAGAGGAATAGCGCGTTAGCACCAAGACGACTCACCCATCCCTTCTGAACAGCAAGCATTTGGACAAAGAAGAAGACTGCCTCAGAAATCCCAGATTTTGACTTCTGATTAAGATGAAATGGTTTCCTTACCCATGGATGGAAATCCTACAGCCATTAACATATCAGCTTTTCACATCAAGGTTTCCAAAGGAGAAAATGAACCTTATTTCTGGTTTATATGCATATTTAATTTCTAATCTCATTCAGAGATGGATTATACACACAAGAGATATATTGCAAGTGAATGGAATTCATGATCGCAACTTAAAACTCTCCAGTCTTGCTAATTACACAGGATTTTATCTTTGGCATTCGTACAACACCAAATAACTTGCTGATAGTGCAGAATATTTACTTTGCTATTCATGGAAAAACACCTAAAAGGACAGCTAAATAAAAAATTAAACAAAGAACCATGAGTGCAAATCTATGTTATTTAGATGTTGCAGTATTGACATTGAGAATCAACTCCTGTACTAAAACAAAAGGGGAAAAACATCAACAGATCCCTTGTCTGTGAAGCACAACAACCCCAAGCACAAATCATAAACCAATTCATAAGCTGATTTCTCTACAACCAGCCAGAAGAAATTGTGCTCTTTAAAGCTAAATCATCCTTCATTACATCAGAGGAACTCCAAACCAATAACACTATTCAGGCAAGGATTGGAAGAGAAATTAGACACACAATAACTTTAACAAAAAACATTAAGTGAAAGCCGTATTTCTAGCACCAGGGAAGTTGCAAGCTGCATTTGGCTGGGGAGTTTCAAAAATAAACCCTTGATCCAACCAGAGACCATGCTGGACAAGAGTAAGAGGACTTTCTTTGCACAGATCAAGTGTTCGTCTCCTCTTCTAATCCTCAGGGTCTCAAGGTCACATCTGTCCCCGCTCCCAGGCACAGGTACTGAGCTCAAGCTCCAGGCTGGACTCTCTCCTGCTGAAGGCTGATGCTTTACCAACCACTGCACCAATCTCAGCTCCTTCCTGCGTCCATCCCTCCCCCACTTAAACCAAAAAAGTAACTTTAATTCTTAAGAAGTCCAGTGAAGATAGATAAGACAAACCTAATAGATGCTCCAAGCCCAGGACAGGTAACGATATGCTTCAGCTTTTGATGCTATTGGAGCCAAGGAGTCAACTCTTCACTCCATGTCCTGGCTAGAAAAGGCACATGTCCTAGCTTAGCTCCATCATGCCTGCACCAGCAAATCGACTTAATTGTCAGCAGGGAATTACAAAATCTGAAGTGACTCCAGAGGTGCTCGGGGAGGTCCCTGAGGCACAGTGTCTGTAGCAAGGACGCGGAGCAGCCATCCATTTCGCTCTCACCCTTGGGCCAAGCTGAGCAGCCTTCGATTTCTGAAGAGGCCAACACAAAGAACAAAACTCAGCTTTCCTGGATGATCAGTGCTGGCCTGAATAATAATAAAAGGAATTGTTTTAAATGCATCTCTACAGCTTCATGGGCTGCTGGTGCCCACTGCTGCTGAAACCAAGGTTGAGGGTTGTGATTTGAGATGCTTATTTGCAATTATGAGGCTACATCTGATAACAGCTCACAGTGGCCTTTCTAAGAGGGGAAGAAAAAGCAACACAGCATACACTTACTGTCGCCTGTCCTTTCCCCATGAAAGATAAGGGCAGAAACGGTTAAAAATAAAGCAAAAGATGTTATAATCAACACAAGCTGCTCTACTAAGTGCTAGCACTAGGGGAGGGGAGAGAAGAGGAAAGTGGCAGAAGTGCTGCTAAGCTACACTGCAAAGCTTTGCTCCCTGGCTCAGGTCCTGTTTTGAGTCAGATGACGCCAACATGAAAAAAAGGAAGATAAGAAGCCAGATCTATCTAAAACCCACAAGCACTAAGAAAGAAGAGAACCAAAATCTTATGCTGTGTTTCTGACAGGAATATAGACAAGTGCTCCCACCTGAAAACATCCCTTGTGCTGTCAATGAATTCACTTTGGATTTAGGAAATAGTTTGGGGGTTTGTTTTGTTTTTGTTTGGTTGTTTTAATTGTTTTGCTTTTTACTTTAACCTATTGCTGGTGTTGGGACTAGTCTGAAGCAGGGCTGCAGCCTCTGAATCTGTGAACTACTGGCCTAAAGCTCTCAGCTCTAAGCCCTACCAACACACCATGTCTGGGCCTCCTGAGCAGATTCATTTTTGCCAGAAAGGTAGCACAAGATGGAGAAAATTCAGTTTGTGCCCCAACAGTCTTAACGCTGATCACTTGGCTCTCTGAAAGCCTGGGGTCTGCCACCTAATAGCAAACATCTCCAGAGAGCTGGGTCATCTGTCCAAGGCATGAAAGCAAAATCAACTGCCCTAACTGTTCCAGTCCAGCCCCTGTGCAGACTCAGTTGCTTTATTTTGAAGTTCATATCCAACCTGAGCTGAAAATTCTCATAGAACCTCAGAAATAAGTTATGCATAAATTTTGGATTCTGCTACTACTTGTAATGTAGTTTAGAGAACCATTTTCCACTGATTGACTATTCTTGAACTCAATACAAAACAGTTTTAGGTTCAGGAAAAGTAATATCAGTACTCGGATTTGCACAAGTTCTGAATTAGTCAAGTAGAGACTTGGAGCATACTGCTTAGCAGTCACTACAAAGCAAAGCAGAACGATGGAAAGCCAACCCATTTCTCTAACATGGGTTACACACCACAAATTCTCAGCAAAGAACATGGGTTGCCAGTTATTATTATCTAAGATATTAAGTCATTGGGAAGACTTACGCTCCTCTATAAGCCAATGTGAGGCAGTAGAAAGCAATCTCACATCTTTAAATAAAAGTTATTTCACATGACACAAGAGTATAGCTCTCTTGAAAAAGCAATATGCTTCACACCTCAAATTTAAAAGCATTTCTTATGCCTTTAAAAGCAGATTTGAAATGCAGAAAGTTCTAAATACAAATCCAGTGCAGCTGACAACCATCTTTCTGAAACAGCCTGCAACTAGCTACACCAGATATGAACTACTTCCATTTATGACTGTACAGAATCCAACTTAAAAGCATAAAAAGTGCTATGGAGAAATCTTTAAGTGATTCATAGCATACACTGGGTTTAAGTTACTGCAGCATAGGCACACAAGCGACAAAAGGGAGAAGGAGCAGTAATCCTAAGTAGTTATCTGATTCAATATTTTTCACTAACTTCAGCTGCTCCAATACAATCAGCAACCGGCCCTGTGTTTTGAGGCATCACCACTGAAACCACCTCAGAATAAGGACCATTACAATGAAGCTCCTACAACAGCCAGGCAATTCCTTCTTTAAGAGACCCCTGCCCTACAGGACAGCCCAGAAACTGGCCAGCATGCAGGGGCAAAGGAGCCAGGCCTCACTGGCTCCTCCACATCCACCAGGCCAGTGCCAAAAAGAAGGAACCGACAGAACAAAGGTGCACAGCACATGCCCCTCTCTCAGCCACTGCAGGGCATTGTGCAAGCAACAGTCCAGTCAGGAGATGCTGAAGCCACGTTTGAACATTCCTGCCACCTCACAGCACAAACTTCACAGGAATCAGAGATCTACTGCTCATCACAGCACTGTTCTGAAGTTAGCCAAGGGCTCTGCAGCATCTTCTGTTCTATAATTAAAATAATCCCTGCACACAACCCAACGACGCAGCATATTTCACAACTCTGAACAACAGCATATAAACAGGTGTCCGAGCACCTACCACTTGCACACCATGCATACACCCAGTGTGCTTGAGCTAACAGGCAAATATTGCTTTTACAAACCTACACTGTGGTTTGATATGTGCATTGACCTGCAGTGTCTGTGACAGGGGGTCACACAAAGGGGGCTGCAGTCCAGATTTTAAAGCTAAGCTGTACTGTTAACAGCAATCTTGAAGTGAGAGATAGCTTGAATTCTGACGAAAAGCAGTTTCTGCTTTTGCAACATCATACAGGTATTTCCTCCTTTCGTCAGGAGAGTCCATTTCTAACAGCCATAGTCAAAATCAGGCCTCACCTGCATCTGAGTCCATAATTTCATATATATGAGGTAATAGAAGCTATGCTTAAAGTGGCTAATAGCCCTGAAAAGCTTCCCAAAATGTGCAGCGAACAGCTAAATACTACACAAATTGGCAGCTAGAAATTATAACAAAGGGTGGGAGAAAAGGCATCCATCTTCTACTCGCCAGTTACAAGAATAAAGACAGAGCAGTGCCTCCTGGCAAGGGGGAAGGAAGGGGAGACTGGCAGGGTCCCTAACACAACAGCATTTTTCAACATCAGGTCTCGTTACAACTTCTAGTGAGCAGCTCTCCTGTTTTCTGAGTGTACCAGCGAGAAGAAATAAGCCTGAAGTTCAGTTGCTCTGATCAGAGTACGTTTTCCCTTACTCTATTTAAGTGCATATGTTTAATGGGATTAAGATTTGCATAGAAATATTCCCATGCTAACAATGCTGCATTACTTAGCTCAACAGTGATGTCAGTCAGTGTATGATCTGTACAAATCCAGAGCCAAATTCATCCCAATGAGTTTATAACTACAAAATAAAAGGTAATGAAGAGCAAACAGGTACACATAGCCAGAGAAGGATGGAGGGACGATGTTAGCACAATGTGCAAAATCTCTGCCAAGATTTTTGTAGGCATTGCAGAGGGGACATTAAACAAGTCCTCTCTTCTGTGTCCTATCAGCTTTCAGTTACCAGAAGCTTGATTATTTTTTTTGAATGCAAACAATTGGAAAAAAAAAAAAAATTACACTGAATGCTTAACTCAGACCATACTGTTGCAACTATCAGCTTAAAAAAAAAAAAAACCCTTTGGATAATCCCCCCAAGTCCTGACTTAAAGTGGATTTAATGTTATGAAACAAAGCATAATTATGCAATAAGATCTCAACTAGTTCCTTATACATCCATCACACCACTGAAGGTGACAGTCCTACTGTCAGATGCAGGACAGAACAGGTTGAAAGCAAGGTCCTTCCTAAACATATTCCTCTGAGAAGTAAAAGAGATGCTTAATGCTCCTCCAAACTACACCTTTCTCATCTTCTCTTTCTACCACTCACTAAACACAAGTAACAAAATGGAGCAGGCAGTTAGTTAGTGCAAGCCATATCAACGGCCCATCCAACAAGCAGCTTTGGAATATGTGCATTTTGTTTCTCCTGCTTAAAGCATTACTGATTTCATGTCCAGAAAAATTAAGGTATAGACGCAAGTGGCTTCTCAATAACAGTAGAGCTATTGCCACCTGCTGTCAGAAAGCACTCATGGCACTCCTCACATCTCCCAGTTGCAAGATACAGACTGGAAGAAATCCAACTTTACCAGTGTTGTGCTTGTATTTCACTAGCTTTCTCTAGAGACGACATACAGAAAAAGTCCAGGGAAACCATGGCACGAGAGATGAATAATCACAGTGGTCTGACATCTATTAGAAGTCCACATTGTAATCCTGAAATACGGGAAAGGAGTTCTACAAGCAGGAACAAGGATTTTAAGCTTCCATTCCTTCCAACCATGAAGGATAAAATGCAGCAGTGTCACAAGGCAGAGAAACTAAAAGGCAAGAGGGTATGATGAAAGGCCTGGCACTTCACACCCGTTGCTGTTACCTGTAAGTAATGACCACAGCTGGCTCTCTGGATCTCCTGAGGCTCACAGCTCTGCCCTACACCGCTACATGCAGCTCTGCGTTTAGGGATCACCATGTGCCAGACTGGAGTGGCCAGGAACAAACCCAAGAAGGAGACTAAATGAAAGCACAAAGACAGCTTCTGTGCTACGAGAGTTACCTCTAAACTTGGCAAGCCACAAACAATGCCTGTAATGTCTTCAGCTGCCATTCACTCTTTTCCAGGAAGTGTGAAAAAAGTTACTTGAAGTGTTTCCTTTGTATTCATAAAGCATTCAGGCAGTTTCATTACTTTGGTTTTTTTTTTTTTTTGTCTGAACACAAAAACATCAGCATCATTTATACAGACGATCCTTTCCTTATGGACCCTAGAAATAAGAGACCATGAGTGGGCTCAACAACTGAAGCACAGAGTTATAAGAACTCCATCCTGGTTTTGTTAAACAGATAGAGCCCTGAAAGCATCTACATTATGATCACGATCAAATTGTTACCTAAATACACACACCAAGGACCATCAGGTTAGATCAGGCTCCTAGAACATCTCTTCCCTTGCCCATTTTATGTTAGGGTACCAGCAAACTATCGGGCTATGCTGAACCCAGCCAGAGGAGATGCTTGCCCACCTGACTTGGTGCCAGGGTGCTCAGATATTCTGCACCCTCGCCTCATTCCACTCCAATTTCTATGCCAGCGTGGGGAGATGAATAAGCTGCAAAGTCAAACAGCATTGCTTTGAACCTCAACTTGCTTTGACAGAGCGCATGCCTCACTCCACAGTCTGTTAGTTTAGAGGGCCTTTTAATTAAGTGCCTTGTTCCAACGGAAAGTATATTTTCTTCTCTACCGCTTTTTTATGGCTCCTCAGCAAGTTGCTGAGCACTGGCATCCTGCTGCCTGTTAACACGAAGTGCATGTCTGCCCGCAGTGCCTGGCCATATGGCAGGCTGTGGGCAACGCTCCCTGCGCAGGCCCGCCAGCTTCACATCCTCCTTCCATCCCCTGGCACCAGGGCAGGGGAACACTCGGACCACGTCTGAGCAATAGATGCACCCAAAGCTCATCTCTGCTAGTTAAGCGATGCTGTCTGTTGTAGGGAAGCTTGTAGGATGCATTAGCACACAAAACATTTTCTGATTTTAACGCAGTGCGATGCAGTCACGTTTTCTAAGTTACCAGGGAGTAATGCACCTAACACAGCCAATACAAAGTAAACCAACTAAACGTACTCCATATTACAGCTCATCTTCTTTCTGAATCACAGAATTGCAGGGGTTGGAAGGGACCTCGAGAGATCGAGTCCAACCCCCCTGCCAGAGCAGGTTCCCTACAGCAGGTTGCACAGCTAGGCGTCCAGGCGGGTCTTGAATATCTCCAGGGAAGGAGCCTCCACACCCTCCCTGGGCAGCCTGTTCCAGTGCTCCGTCACCCGCACTGAAGTTTCAGTGGAGTTTTTTTGTTCCAGCTAGGATAAAACACCAAGGGGCATGATGGCAACATCCTCCTCTGCCTTCTTTATAGTTTTTTGCCATGCTAGCATCACTACCAAAACACCAATGCAGCAAATCAGTCAGCACCCAACTAACACACTGCATTAATTTTCTAGAGAAAACTGCATTTTTAACTGCTTGCAATTCATTCCTCTCCACCTCAAGCACTCTAGAAATAAAAGTTCCTTCCTGCTGCTGCTTTTTTTCACCCCTCTCCATAAGTTTAGAGTTTCACTAAGTGAAGTTGGGATGCTTACAAAATACACTGTGACCACATTTGTTGCAGTGCATTTCTGAGTCAGTTTCCCCAACCTGAAGCCTTTGCCACATGCTGAGAGCAAAAGTCATTCAACCAAGACAGCAGCTAAAGTATTCACCTGAGTTAAATTGCACCTCTAGATATACTTTTCTTTGGTTTCATTCTCTTGATCACTGTCACTTTGTACAACTTTTTTTTTTTTTTTTTTTGTTTTCAACCAAATTGAGTACTATAGTAAAGGAAAAAATGACACTGAAATCAGATTAAACAAAATAAAGCAGATTAAAAGTTCAACCATGCCTACTGCTCACCAGACACGTTTAGCATATTTGCCACAGAAAGCAGTAATAAACTTATTTCAGAGATGTCAGGAGCATCAAGAATGACTGATTCCATGAATGATTTATGCTGACTTTTCTGTTGAATAAGTGGGAAATATATATAAATGAATCTGGGGTTATATACATCAGTATAATTGCACCAACTGTAAATTAACTTGAGAAACCTTTGATTAACACCTCAGCTTGCTCACACTGAAGATGAAAACCAAATTAACAACAATTTGTAAGCATTATTGGTTCTGTTCCCTGAGGAAATGACAAAAGTGCAAGATACAAAAGCAGATGCCAGATGACTCTGATTTCAACACAAGTTCTCTGTTCTCCTATCTGCACACTGTAGATAAAACAAAAAAATGTGCTTAAAAACATGCTACTAGAATCCGACTCAATAAGAAGCTCCCATTGTAAATAACCATTTACATGCTTAGCTCAGTTGGAAAAATCAGTGCTAATAAATACACGCATCCCATACAAAAAATCCTACAAGTAACTTAAGGGTGGGGGGACTTACATATACACGTGATGCTAGTTCAGGGCCAGCCACCAACTCAAATGCCTTCATAGTATTCAGACAGGCCACTGCTAAAGTAATTTCTACTTCAGAAGCTCCAAGATGGAAATTTTGCATGATAAATTAAGTTGCCAAATGAAATGGATTAGCAATCAGTGAAATTGCCTAGTGTCAGATCTGTTCCAGATTGGAATTCATCCTTTTTCCCCACCTGTTCATTAAGCACCAAGTTCAAGGCAACTGCAGTGACTGATTGCACATTAACAAGCTGTTTATGTGGAAAGGCATGGCTCAGCCACCATCTATACTTACACATTCGTTTAAGCATAACTCACCAATAATGCATTCAGTTCACAGCTTCGATGTGCAGCACTTCTACCCTGACATGTAATTTGGAACATGAGAAAAATGGGATGTCTCAAAATCACACTTTTAAGGTCAAGTGTAGTGGAAAAAGAGTCCAGAAGAAAATCCCGTTAAGAAAATTAAGAAAAATATTGCCGTTAGAGTAAAATACTTAAATGTGGTTCTCAAGGCAAAAGTTTGAGGGGGGAAAGGCATATTACAACAGCAAGAGTTGAGACTTGATAGCAAAATGAGAATTTTTCCAGTTCTACAAGCTGCAAGTGCCAGGACAATGACGTATAGCAAGACAAGTGTTTCAAGTCCTAAAATTCATTAAAGACTCAGATGTAAGACTCTTCCCGGCCTGCTAAAGAGACTAGGACACTAATTTACAAATAACACTACAGACTTATTAACGAAAAAGAATCAAGGACATTCTTTTTGCTGTATATGAAAGATTTTTCTTCTTAGTACGAAGCTTTCGTACACATATCTAAGAATATTTTCCAAAGCTAATAATTAACACTTCTCAGTGTTCTGCAAGTCATCCCCCCCCATCAAATAAAAATGAATAATCCTTTCCCCACACACCTCCCATAATTTTCTCCTCTTGATCTTGCTGCTAGTAAATCTAACTCACAAGCACATTAATATATGTCATCTTACCTCAGAACTTGGCAGTAAGATTTAACAGGTAACAAGTGAATTAATATTTGAGGCCAGTAGTGATGAACTATTTAAGGTACACAACTACACAGTCACATATAATCACATCCACCTTCAAAATGCAGCTCCTCTATCTACTTCAAATTAAAAATCTACCACATTGATATTTTATTGTATAAATAACAGACTAGTATTACCTCCCCACATATTCATTAAAAAAAGATAATTCAACACATACTCCTAGGCTGATACTACAAATAATTCCCGATTTATCTTAAGCCTTACTGAGGCTTTTGCTGCTTATTTCTGTATTTTGGATTGGCTGGTCTATAAAAAAACATCTGAAATAGCCTAAAAGTGAGCAGAATGAAGCTGCAAGAGTGGTGAGCCAACTGTTTCAGGTTTTCCAACAGTCTCTGAAAACATTAGTCAAAATTAACATTACTACATCAGAGCTACTTAAGCCATGAGACCATCTTAATATTCCACTGTCCATGCTTCAGATACACAGAGGCAGCAGTCAAGCAGAGATAGAAGGAAACAACTTTTTCAGAGCCAAGACTCAAGTTCTCTGTAATGGGGAGTGTAATACCCAAAGAGAAAAGAAATTAAGACTAAGTTATTTATACACATCTCCATAGAATCCTTTAAACAAGGGGGAAGGAAATTAACTCAATGTTTTGCCTAGTGTGTCTTGTTACATTAAACTAATCCCTGGCTGCCATACAGTCACCGACAATGACATTTTAGGGAACAATTCTGAAAGAATAACATGTTAATAGGGGGTAAATAACTGAGACTGGTTTTAGCTAAATGGCACATCATCTCCCTTTTTCAGCTACCTCTTAGTCAGTCTGTAGAAGCCAGAAAACAGAACCTTGCTCTGGTCACAAATGAATCATTTCTAAACTGCGACTGCAGGGTTTTTGACATTCCATAAGAAATTAAGGAAACCCTCTAAATCAAGAGAAGCAAACTATTTCTGTTCCAAAGCTGATCTGCAGCCAATTCCAATCTGTGATTCAAGGGAGGCCCATGAATAAGGACAACCTAAATATAAAATTCAAGAAAAGTATGCAAATATTGACTTACTGTAGAATAATAATGGAAACAAGTCAGCAAAAGCACTATTGGAAATACCATCTTGAAAGAATAATGAAAAAAATACGACAACAGCTTCAGAGACTCCCCAACACAGTGAGGAGAGAAATGTTGCCACATGGATGCTGATGTATTGTCTGTCATTTAGAAAGGCTTTTGCGCATCACTAAACTAGAAGGTTAATAAGAACTTGTGCATGCAAATACCATCTTTTCTTTTTGTGGTTCCAGAATGCATTTTAAGGTAACTAAATGTTTCTATCTGTGCTCCCGTAAACCCACTAGCTTGTCTCCACTGTGAAGTGGGGAGCTATGCAGGGAGAAACAACATCAAGCAATCCAAGAGACTAGGTTTATATCTTCCATGTGGCATAGGCAAGCATTTCTATACTCCTTACAGACATGAGCCAGCATTGTCACATAGGTTTTCACTGTTGTAGGCAAACACTTCGATTTTGGTAAGTTCTCTGGAGATCTCTGCACTTCATTTCATTCCAGAGAATAACCTACAGTAATCAGTTTCCTTCCAATGAATGAAAAATACCAAAACTTATTTCTTGCAAATGGATTGGTATTCTCAATGCCAATCAAATAGTAGGGAAAGAAAATAAACAGCCTAAGGACACACAAACCATGCCCTTTTTTGGGGTGGGGAGTGGAGCCAAGATTTGGGTGAACGGGGAGATAACTTTCCATAGGGTTTTCCAAGTCACCAAGTTAGGTTATCATGACCTAATCCATGAAGAAATTAATTAACTTTTTTAATTACATAATGTAATAATGTACATAATATGTACATTATTACATAACACATGACGTTTTTTGTCACAAGAAGATGCTACACACATCACTTCAGTCATGTAAACGGGGATGCAGTCACTAAACCAGAAGTCCTAAAATATTTAGAGCTCCATCAGTAATGACAAAAACTCAAGATATATGATCTCCCTACAAGGAAGCAAATATTGAAACCAGAAAAAAAATACTAAGTCACTTCTCCTGTCACCTTATTGTTAGAACATTTTCACATTATCCAGTCCTCAAATGGCTCTATTTAAAAATTGGACTGAAATGTACAGCAACAGCTTAGTACTCAAGTTCAGCCTTCTGCTGACATCAAGAGTGAAGTTTCAGCTATTCAAGCTAAGTCAGAAATAGATGCAATATCATTATTTTCTTAGTGACCATAGTATTCAAGTTCCAGAAAAATCCTTGTCACAATAAAGGCACACAAGACAAAGAGGAAATACAGAGAAATCAGGAATAAACCACATCAAATTTCCAACAGGTTTCCACAGGACATAGCAATTTTACATAACTTGGCAGAGTTCAAGCCTGCCATGAGGATATCCTCACAACGAAGACTTCCAAACCATAACAACATTCGGCCACCTACCTGCATTAACGATGGCATCAACCTCGAGCAGCGTGATGTCACCTCTGTACAGGGACACTTTCTCGCTCAGACTTCTCTTCCCCTGCAGATCTTCTTTAGCGTTCTCACCTACAAAAACAAGGGATAGAACAGGTCACCAGTGTGGCCATAAGATGAATATTTAGACAGAGCAGGCACCATTAGCTCCAGTTAAAGGTCTGCCATCAAACGGCAACGTGCCCTGGTTTAGCCTTGCGAGGGCAGCAGCAGCCCATAGCATCTCCCTGCTGGCATTCAGATGCAGGCACAGCCTTCACCCAAATACCACTGTACACACACACGCTTTTTGGAGCTAGCTACATGCAGCGAAGTTCCTCAGTAGTCACAAGGGTACAAAATGACACAAATCAAGAATAATGAGTTCAGGTCATCCTCCCACTTGAAGCAATAAGGTATTCAATCCAGAATTATTCAGGATCTGTCTAAAAGCACATGAATAAGGCAGTTTGCCAGCAGAGCCAGAATTCAGAAAGGGTCCTGGCAGCAGGCAGTGGGGAAAAAAAGAGAGGAAAAAAAAAAAAAAAAAAAACCTAAACAGAAGCACCAGTAATTCAACATTTGGAGCTTTGACACCTTCAATTGCTCCACTAGGCAGGGGTTGAAGACTCCACATTCATTAGCTTTGAAATGATTCCTTACCAAACCGTGTTAGAATAGCTCCCTGATTCTCATACACACTTAGTTTTTGCATTAGCAATTCTCTTCACTAGCTTTATCAACTATCTGTGAAATTGTTCACTGACCTCAAATACACACAAGCCAGTAAGCTTAACAGTCTTGCATTGTAAGACATCCAAATAATTAGCAAAGACATAAGGAGAAAGAAAAAGAAATATTGCTCAACTTTGTTTTTGAAAAGTACTTCTTTCCATCACAAGCCAGGTCTGAAGAGGCTTGAGTTCATATATTGGCCAGAAACAGGATTACAGAGTTGGAACTCCTGAAGTGACCATCTAAGTGCAAAACAGCTTTCAATCCCCAAAACAAATATTTACTTGAGTAAAATAAACTCAAGGAAAGACTTAGTGAGATGGTAGAAGCAATCCAAAGAAGCCTAGTTTTCTGATTAACTTTCATTTTAATCAACTTCCACGAATCAGGGAATATCTGCTCAAATTCATCTGCATTATAAGCAATCACATATAAAAATAAGTTGCATTTATTTTAGAGGTTGCTTTTAACTCCAGCACAACCAACTGGTATCAGAAATCATTATTTATCTCGGCTTTACCTCACTCCAAAATAACCAGTCTTGCTTACTTCTAGCTCAGGTCAGCTAAACACAAAAATCCATGCCTCCTCCAGCACAAGATACATTGTCTTTGACTTACACATAGCATAAAGGTAGTCCTGTACTCAAGTCCATATATTCATTCATTTTATTCCCTTATTTGGCTTCTAAGTTTGTTCTATTGCATCGGTGTCTTCTCCAGAAGAAAAGGTATTTCTGTTTAAAGCGTATCATGCTTTTATATCCTATTAAGAATCTTATTATTCTAACTAAACAAACATTATACGGTTCATCATTTTCTCCACAGAAGGTAAGCAGTGCAGCTAGCTGTTGAGTCATATTAGAATAAAAATCTCTCTCTGACTCATTTACAGAGTATGATCTATTATCTGCTTTCCTGTTAACCACATGCTGTTAGCAAGCAGGACAGTTGTCTTCCCCATCCTTCCCCAGTGAACATCCCAAACTGTTGCCAAACACAACACACACAAGCCGTAACCCACTATGTGCTAAAATACTACAACACAAGCTAACATCAAATCCAACGCCTAGAATTCTCCACACTGAACCATGTCAACTTTATTAGAAAGTACATTTTGGATGACAGGGTTATTTGAGCCAATACCACACGTAAAAAAAATACAAAAAAATTCTACCAGAAAGAACCATAAAGAAAACACGTACCACAGAATATAAAAGCTAGTTCTCATTATTACTAATTCCTGGGTCAGAAGCAGAGCACAGATATCCCTTGCTTTGCCAATTCACCAGCAAGGTCACGCAGCTCCCCGTAGGATGCCACACAACGTGATCGCTGCCTCTTGATCTTCTGTCCCACGAAGCCATCATGCTCACCTCTAGTTCTCGCTCTTCATGAGTGCTGAATACAATTCAAAGCCACTCTCAAGACTCCTTCCCCACAGAAGGGCAGTAGTAAATTCACTACCTCATGAGCAAAGGAAAAACCCCGCTCCTAGATGACCTACCACAACCTCTGCAGCAAGTCCCTTCCCTGCCCCGCAACACTTGACCATTTTTAATACAGCTCAGCACTAAGCATACATACTGCCTTGCACATCTTTGATAGCCTACTCTTATTTCTTCCCAAAAAACTGATATAAGAGAGGACTTTAGCTTTCACTATTTCATTCCGGTTGTTGCAGAAAGATGCTTAACACTGATAGGAGTCTTGGAGATCCAAGTCTCATTCGCAGTCAAGGACATTTGACAAGTCTACTAATACGCCTCTGATTAAAGAAGTGACCCCAACATAACACAAATAGTTGTAGGAGAGAACTGCTTTTCTTTTGCCATCTGTTAGATCTCTGGGATTGGCAGACAGCTTTTCCTTTTAAAGTCAAACTGATATCTCATCAGAGATGGATTTTTCCACCTGTAATCGACATAGTCATCTCAGCAGGGACAGCAAGGTCGTTCCTGGCAATTACAACTCACTTTTGTCTCCCATCTCTTCCTTAACCACACACATTTTTGTCTGCCCTGCAGATTAAAGAAAACTACACATTTACTTCAAAAGCCTCATCCCATGATAACGCTGAATCTCAAATCTGCAGATAAGAATGATGCACTGTCCTCAAATATACCCAAGAAACTCATCTGCTGCAGTTATTGCACTATACTTCATGGCAATGTAATTCAGCAAGGACAAGCCAGCAATCCCACAGCACCACTTATTTCACAGCGGACACACAGCACAAGCACATTGTAATGCATTAATAGAAATCCAAACAGTGACAGACCTACCTTGCACATGTAGCGAAATACAAGTGTTTCTTGCTCTAAAGAAAGGGCCGTACATACACCCTCAAGAAAGAAATCCTCTGAGTGGTTGCTATGTAACACCAGCCTTCAGTACAAGACATGGCACAGGAATTTGCATCTGCCCCACCTTTTACTGATGCTCACGATACCTGACCAAGAGATAGAGCAGACAGCAGCTGTGTCCATAACCTGAGAAACATCCCTAGGAAGTGTCTGGAGAGAAGAAAGCCTGCTCAAACTTTCAAGTCTGTCTCAACACTGATTGTCCAGAGTGCATCTTGAAGGCAGAACACTTGGAAAGTGTTTTGCAAATGAAGAAATGAGATTGCTTCAGATAGGTTCTTTGTGACCCCAGACAAAGTATTACAGGTTCTAACAAAGGACACAAGCAAAGATTCCTGTAAGTATTCCTATATGTGTTTGTATCAGAAGCAAACAAACCCCAGACATTCACGCAACCTGAAGAAGGAGAAATGAACTTTTCAAAAGAGCAGACAGTAGCAGTCTGGAAAGTTTCATGCTAAACAAATCCCAAGGACAGGAAAGTGAGACCAAAAGCTCACCCTTATATAGGCCAAGTACACTGGAAGGGACAGATCTGAACATGATTTATGTCAGATTTATACAGAATCCAGGAAAAATTAGTTTACCTACAACCTCTAAAGTAGCACTCTGCTCGTTGGTAAGGAAAGCAGCCAAATGGAGGCAAAATCCACAGCTGTGTATGCAGTAAGAGAACAGAGAGAAGCAAAAGCTCAGGACCCTGGGATTGAGCACGCCCTCAACAAAATTAGACATGAGGAGGAAATCGTTTACTCAGAGGGTGGTGAGGCCCTGGCACAGCTGCCCAGAGAGCTGTGGGTGCCCCATCCCTGGAGGTGCTCAGAGCCAGGTTGGATGGGCCCTGGGCTGAGCTGGTGGGGGGCACCCCACGCATGGCAGAGGTTGGGGCTGGGTGGGCTTTGAGCTTCCTTTCAACACAAACCATTCTGTGATATGATTCTATTGACTCTCCCCAGTGGGGTTTGCATCACGTCTCGTGTTGGTACGATAACCAAATTTGTCTGGCTGCAGTTAGATAAGATTATAACTTGAACAGGCTAGTACAGGTGATCTCTTTTTCTCTTTAATGAAAAAGGAAAGCTTTCTTGTAACAGCAATAAGTTATGGAAAAAAACCCTGAAATTCTTTATCCCACTGTTTGTTGTGAATGCCAGAAGTATACTTGCATCAGAAAGAAGAACTAGACAAATCCATAAAGAAAATTTTAATCAGGCATTATTGAGTAGAAAGGTATTACGTTTGGTATAGAAGACCTCCAAGGTACAAACAACAGGTGGGTAAGGAAATTGCAAGAGTAACTCTTTTTTTTTTTTTTTATCTTGTTATTATACCCTTCTCAAGGCATCTGGTTTTGGCTGTTACAACAGCACACCGGACAGATCTTTCACCTGACCATTTTCTTACAACACAAGAGTGATGTTTCTTGTTTTCCTTAAGAAAATAAACAGAATTAGCTTTTACAAAATTAGGTACTGAATTCAGCTGAATAATAAAAATCTAACCTCACCTTGTGCTTAGCTGAAGAAATGAAAAGGGGCATTTAATGCAGTAGTGCACTGTCTGATTCATAACTCCATTTGAAACCATAGCTGACTATGGTTGGTCTGTCTTTTTGTCCAGTAAATCCTATGTACTTCTGCACCATGTTTGATCTTGACAGTTTTGCTTTCTGTACAACAGGATGAAAGAGGGAAGGAGGAGGCACTATTATGCCACTGCATGAACCCACACAACATCCACATCAATGAAACCATGCATAGTTCTGCTTTCACGTCCAAAAACACATTGCTGAACTAAGTGCAGACAAGAACCAAAACCAAAGAAGAACCAGAACCAAAAAAAAGGCAGGATTCCCCAAAGTGGAAAAGAGATTACCAAGAAATCAATGCAGTTGGTGGAAGAAGCTGGAGAGAGCAAACTGAATGAGTTTTTCATAATACAGCAGGAAATGCTCAAATATAGCCAACAGGCGTCAAAGGCAAAAGCAATATTTAATAGGCAAGAAAATGTCCCACCCTGTGAGGCAAACTCATCCACAAAATTAAGAGTTGATTAATCAAGAGTTATATGTGGTCAAACAGCAACTGGACAAACTCATACCAGCAGATCTGAGGACATCAGGCACTAGGATGTTGCTGCCAGATCAAGATAACCCTAGCTTGCACTTTTGCAGGAAAAGCAAAAAAACAAACAAAAAACAACAACAAAAAGAAGGACTAGATCTAGTGATCAAGAGGCATGCTTTGAAAGGAAGCGCGAGAAGTGTTTCAGAACGAGGAGGACAAAGGATTCTAGAACAGCTCACTAGAGGGCGCGCTCATCAAGGGCATGAACATGAGCTTGCCTTCGCGTGTTTTTCTTCTTCCCGCTGCCTTTTACTATTATTATTACTTTTAAACCTGGCATTCTTTCCTGTTTTTTTCCCCAATTATTCCTTCCCTGTCCTTTGCCTCAAGAAATTAGCCAGTATTTAGATTCAAGTTCAGAACGATATCACAGGCAATGCATGTTGACTAACGCCGGTGCTGATTCTGTGACCTCTCTAATCCCTAATCTCCAGTTTAGTAGAACAGGATTTTGAGTTTTGCTACACTTTAAAGTTTCTTCATTTTCAAGACATCCAGTTACAGAAATCCCAAAGAGCTTGCAGCCAAAAGGAGAAAAACACACAGCTGGAAGAGCTCCTGCTGAAACCCCTTGATAATTTTTCAACTATTTGATAATGAAAGATTAGAGTACAGTAGTAAAAACAGTTATTGAAGATCCATAACAAAGCAACACAGTTGGCAGAGAAGGCTCTTGGCATGGCATGAGCAAAAGCAGATACGATAAGACATTAAAGGATGAACAAGTGAAAAGGATTTACTGCCATTAGTCTCAAAAGCCTACAGCATTGAAATAAAATTCTGCTTAACAAATTGGATCTACCAGTTTTTCTGTTTATCTATTTATCAATTTTTCTATTTCGTAAAAGTAAGAGCAACTGACTGAACTGCAAGTGACAAAACTGAAAATGGGCAAGTTTCATCACTTCCAGATAGCTGTAGAATTTGCTTTGAAGAAAATATTTTATTTCTCAGAAAAAAAAATAATAAAAATCTGTCTGCTATCTCATCCCTGCTACAACAGTTACTCATAGAAACGTGCATCCCCACAATGCTTCTCTTACAGCAACCTATAACAGGATCCCAGTGCTGGGAAATGACCTGTGCAAGGAACAGGGTCCCAGAATCAGCCACAGGCAGAGGCCAACCCTTCCCCTCTCAGGAGAGCTCTCAGCAGAAGGCTGGATTAGGACACAGCTCTGCTTTTCACGGGCTGCTGAAAAATCAAAGGAATTGAGGAAGTTTAAGAGTATCTGACCACAGGAAAAGGTGCAGCAGCTGTCTCACTAGATACCCTGCACTCTTTTCTTCAATACTTGACCCCCCGCTAAGGCTTTGTTTTACAAATGTCTTGTACAGATTAAAAATGACAACCTATCAGCAATTACTAACCTCACATTTAACACAGCCTTCCATTCCATTTGTTTTTGCATATGCTTACAGAGCTTTTGAAAAGACAGATTGTAAGATCTGTTACATTACGTGCCTGCTTTCACTCCTACTAACACTGGATGATTGTACAGGAAAGGCAATTGCTTATTTAAATCAAGATAAGCATTATTTCCACGTGTTTCATCATCTTGGGAAAGCATTCACAGATGCACTGTAGTACTTCAGATTTGTAGTACAGATTTGCTCTACCGCTTCTTGGACTTCAGCACAATCCCAACCTGAGCACACGGGAAGGAACATCTGTTGCAGACAAATCGCTTTCTACCTAGCCAAAAATGCAGCACAACATGCAAAGGCACCAATAGCTTCCTCTCTGACAGTACTCTGCCAATATGCTCAGTTTCAGCTAATTACAAAGTGGTATAATTGGATTAGCCAAGGTTTATAGCCAAGTATGGAGCTAGTGGGGTGCACAGATCACAAACAGGTGAGGTTGGATGGGACCTCTAGAGACTGTCTGCTCAACACCCCCGCTCCAAACAGGTTGCCCAGGACCCTGTCTGGTTGGGTTTTAAATATCTCCAAGGATGGAGAACCCACAACCTCTCTGTGCGACCTGTTCCAGGGTTCAAACACCCTTATAAGTGTTTTCTAATTTTCCGATAGAATTTCCTCTTACAAATAGTGCCCATAGCTTCTTCTCCTCTCACTGCACACTGCTAGAAAGTCCAGAGTTACCTTCTGTCTTCTTTATGCCCTTCTGCGATATGTTTACAGAGGTTGCTAATATCCTATCTGGGACCCGACTCCTCCAGGCTAAACCCCAGGTCTCTCAGCCTGTCCTTGTAGAGGAGATATCCCAGTCCTTGACGATCTCTATGACCCACCTAGTGCATCAAATACACTTGCCAGTTTCTCAATGTTCACAAATTTACAGGAGTTGCACTCTGCCCCAGCTTCCAGGCCAGGAGATCATGGTGCCTTCTCTCTAGGGTTTTTCAGAAAGTATTAAATATCCCCACTTAAGTGAACATCACTCATCATTGGTTAGCCAAGGAGGCCACATCCAATGAACCACACTTCAACAGAGTTCAACAGCACTGTGAACACATCCCTCTGAAGGCATGCTGCTAAAAGCCCAGAAGTAACTCACTTGATCCACGTTAATGTGAAATTATCAGCAGCCCATGAGCAGGTTTGTAAATAAGAGCCTCTACTTTTCAGCCATATGATGGAACTGGAAATCACGTGTTACACATTAGGAAGAGTGGTATACCGTGAGAATTTATTAAATAATGCCAGTCCTAACAATCCATACAATGCCCATGCACAACACTATTATTCTGGTGTTACAAAGGCCTTGGGTAGTCCCTGCAGCGTTACATCCCCATCTTTTCTCAGTCTACCCCACACAGTTCTGTATGTCCCCCAAAAACAAGACAGAAAAAAAAAACGGCCCTCCCTAAGTCTGTGAGATGAGGAAGGCAAAAGAACAGAGAGGCTGGTCCTTTCTCAAGTTTCTGGAAACTGGGGAGGCCTTTGTATGGAATACAAGAATAACAAAGAATGAAGTTTGAGAAAGCAGTAGTAACAGGGAGAGCAAGAAACAGAACACGTACCCAATCCGCATTTGTGATACAACTTGCTCTGCAGGGACACACAGTTGTCAATTCATAAATCAAAGTCTTTTCACCTCAGTGGCATGCACAGTGACAGAGCAAAGACACAACGTAAGTAGGCTGAGGCCCTAGGGTATTTGTGTGTTTACTTGGAGAGTCAGCACACAGCTGCTATGCTTGCTTCTCTGGCTTGAGATTTCACTACTTAGGGTCCATAGGCATGGCTGCCACTTTAGCTGAAACCCAGAAGGAGCTGTGCTTTGCATATTTAAAGAAACTCACTCAATCACTGTCTTGTTTTTTTAACGTGAGCCTTCAGAGGGATTCAAGACTTTGCGACAATATTGGAATAACAATGCTGTTGGATAGCACATTTACCAAGTTCTTGCCCAAGCCTGACGATGAGTATCTGGATCTGAGAGATAGCAAGAACTTTGACATACAGATCCTTCTTCTAGAATGGCAGTGTGAGCTGGACAGAAGGAAGTAAGCAGTCAGCCCAGGTCACATGGAGACAACCAACACACCACACCACCTCCAACTCGATCCTCACTTCTCCATCTCTCTCGACAACAGGCAACAAGCAATTAACAATGTAAGGTCAAAAAACAGAGAAAAACATAAGTTTATGGTCTCTGAGAAACATGTTGATACTTTTTTTAAAAAAAATAAAGCTGAAAGACTATAGGTGATGCTTCTTTGTCAGATTCCTTCAAAGACAAAGCAGATCAGCTTAACTAAAAAATTTGTGCCTTGATAATATCACTGTATTCATACTACTGTTACTAGTGTGTCTGAATTACTCCAGCACCTCCTGAGATAACCTTCACCCAAAACTTACACTACCAGCAGCACGGTATTCCCTCACTCAACTTTATAAATTGGCTGGAGATTTTTTTTTTTTTTTTTACAAAAAAAAAAAAGAAGCCTTTCTACATGTAAACAGGTGTTAGGTCTTCAGTAGCATCTATTTTATTTATCAAGAGACATAAATCCATTTTTAGTAGGTGTACACAGTACACGCAGCATCAAGCAGGATTTAAATAAGCTTACAGAGTGCAATCATAGATTGATTAGCTTTTTAAGCAGAGAAATTTTACGCTACATTCTGTGCCATATAAATTTCCTACACCATTGCTAAGCAACAGATTCTTTAGTTGAGCAATACAGCCTTTTGTAATACTTACTGTGGAGCTTGGAAATGGGAAGTTACTGCCAGCAAACAACCAAACTCCCGCAAAACTGCCAGCCACCACTTCACACAACTGGCATTCAAGTTTTCCAGTACTGGGGTACAGATAGGTAAGTTTTTATGCAAGCACAAAACAATGTTCTCTACATGAAGACATTAGACTTGCATCGTGCTTACCTTGAAGCATTTCCCTACTCAAGAGGAAAAGAAAAAAAATAGAGCAACTTGCTATCCTAAGCAGCAACAGGACTTGAATCCAAACAGCGAGGCACAGAAGTCTTGTAAGCGTGTGAAGGGGACTCTACCAACGCTCATTAGGGCTGGGAGTCAAACTTGCTTAGTTCAAGGGCTTCAAAAATAGGATGCAATACAAACTCAGTAACAGGAGGAATATTTAGCTCTATCCTTTTCTGCACATTTACCTGAAATGAAATAAATGTTAAAAGGGAGAGGAGGAAAAGACACCAAACCTCAAAGCCCCAGAACATTGTAGCATAAGTCATTACAGGCATAAAGTGCTGACCACCACCTTATTCTGTCTGGGTTTAGTTTATTGATTTTCAAAAAATCTTACATCTCCGGTGGCAATAAAAAGGAAAAAATCTGCATCTACTTCATTAAATATGACTGATCCATACTCCCAGGGACATTCAGCACTAAGCATGAAATTTTCTTTCAGTTAATTGAGATTCACTAAGTATTCCCAGACAAGGACAGCCATGCAACACACTAAGTTTATCTGAGAACTGAATCCTATGGTGTTCTTTCCTAAGCAGTTCCTTGTCCACATAAAGGATGACACTAAGCACACAAATCAATCCAACACAGGCTGAGCTTCTACTAAAAGATTTTCAATTGCTGCACAAGTACAACAGGCACCTTCCACCACCTTCACAGACTGCCCCCCAGCACAAAGGAGGCCATGCAAAAAACCCACACTTGCATAGAAAAGCCTCTGTGAGAACAGCCCAATAAGGCAGGTAAATGTTTTTAAGCAAAGCAGATGTGCAAATGGTTCTATACATTCTTCAGATCTGCATTATGGATGGACTCAGTCTTTTGTGGACAGGTTCATCTTGGTAAACCATAAAATAGTCTTTTCTGACTCAGGGCTTGATTGTAAACTCCTCAAGATGCTACAGGTGCAAAGGTGCTTGTAGAGAACTACTTCCATCTGTTGGCTGTATCAGCATGAGGCTGAGAGGTTTATTTCCAGAAGACGTGTGTTCTACAGCATCCTGTCCACAAGAACAGCTGGAAGCTTTGGGAAAAGCCCTTTGTCACCCACCCTTGTACATGCCAACAAGAAACAGCCGCAAGCCTCAGTACCTTTGCTGTGTATGTTATGCTTCTCCTCTTCCCATGTATACAATAACTATCTTAGGGAAACAGAGCCACACAAAATTACACTTTCAATGGTTTTAAAAACATGCAAAATAAAATTTTAAAATGTAAACTGGGTTGTCCAAGCCTACTCTCCAGCACAGGAAAGCATTTTCTGTACCTTGCAGCAAACCTGTATACAGGGCTGATGAATTCCATGCAACTGGATTTTGTGATGGCACATCAGCTAGATGTCAGCTCGCAGAGAAGCCACGTACCCCTTCATGTGGGAAGTACCACAACAGCTTCTTTAAACAGCACTTCATTGTTAGAGATGCTTCTGTGTGGTGAGCAACTTGGCTCTACTGAACCGAAAAAGGGAAGTCAAGCTTCTCTGGTTTCCAGTGATTAGCTTTTTAACACACATGTAATCATGTGTTTAATTGTGCATGGAGTAAATGCAGCTATGCATGAAAGTTGGTTAATAGCATCCAAACAGAGAGCTCAATGAGCTTCAAGTGTACCAGCGACACTGCTAGCTTATCAAGGGAGTTTAAGCATCACAAAGATACCGATGTACTTCCAGACCTGATGTGAGCCTCCCACGTCTGGAGAGCTGCAGCTGCCAGGCCGAGCCTGTACAAGCACTAATTGTTATTGGCCCTGGGCAGCAAAGCCACGTTGAGGCAACAGTTCAGTGTCTCAATAAATGTCTGTCACAACTAGGCTACAGTGAAGCCAGGCAAGCAACACCAGTCTTTGCTCTCTTCCTGCCCTGTTAAAAAGAGGCTCCCAGTCTTCTGCAGGAGGATATCAGCTGGTTCTGCCTATGCTTTAATTTAGGATAGCTGAAAGCCAGTCAGGAGAGCATCAGGTCTACAGTAGTAAGCCACGACAAGGGTACAATTTAACAGCTTGATCTTGGCCTCAAGCTAATCATAAACACGTTTTTTCCCCCCCCTCAGGCTGTCACATTAGCTCACATCTGTCTGCAAAAGACTGTGAGGACACATGCTACCGTCTATCCTAAATCACAGATAAAGGCTCAAGCCAAACTACCGTACTGAGCAAAACTAAATTACTTACTGAAACTCTCTTCACAGAGTAAGAAATTAACTGGGGGATTTGATCTAGCAATCTGCTTTGCTCAAAAGAGAGATCATCCATTATACAGAAAAATTGGAAGAAGAAATATCAATTGAGGTAAGAAAACAGATATACACATAAACAGAAATTACTGGAAACCAAGATGCATGACCTATTATTCTTCCACCCACACACATTCAAAGCTCTCTCTTTCAAGAAGTCACTGTTCTTTCCCTTTGTAGACTTGAATATGAGACAAGTCAGCCACTGAAAAATTCCAGGCTGGAATTTCAAAAACCCTACACTTCCAGCAATTTCTGAAGTACAGCACATACTGCCTTACATACTGCTGATAAAGTCATCCTTCACCAGCATCCAAGCAAGCCTACCTGCTGACAATGCACAGCATCATCTGCGCTTTGACTCCAGCTAGAACTTCCTTAGGGACCTCCATACTCAGCTGCACACAACGATGGTCCAGCAGCTACAGAAAAGAACTGGCTCTCTTATTGCATGGGACAGAAGCTTGAGAATTATTAATTGGGTCAAGGCTCAAGTAAGGAGCACTCAGACACTTTTCTCCTGGCTAACACATGTTAAATTTTACTTTGTCCCTTCACTACTATGACTCTCAAAAGTGTCATTGATAGCTTGCAGAGCTCCAGGAAGGGTTCTAATTTATTTTTGATAGCAGCATCCTTTCCCATTGCTAACTATGGTTAGCCACATCAATGTACAAGTGGTTCTCTCAGCTGCACAGAGGAATGCAAGAAAATGACAACTGCATCAAGGAGTTGTATAAGCTTAATGCTATGCGGATGTTAGCTTGGTAAAAAAAAAAATAAATCATGGAACAACAGCTTAAGAAGTCATCATCTTAATCAAAGTCAAGTGATTTATCATCCTAGAGAATTAGCCACAGTGAATTATGTGCTCTTAATATATATAAACAGAGCTGATTTCTTGCTTTTTAATAATCATCTCTTACAGTTGCTGAAAGCAAGATTTTTCTTTGAAGAAAACTAACACAAGCGTTACTGCTCTGACAGCTAATCCATCCTATAAAGGTTATATGCATGCTGCTCACCAGGGAATTACAAGGTCAATTGAATACACATCGGTTCTTTCTGTTCATCATAGCTTTTCCTATCTGCTGTACTAAACACACTGTTCGAATTACTTATCTGCTTATGTCAGGGATATCACCAACTAAATAGGAATACTTGCCACTAAAACCAAACCAATCCCCTCAAAAGATAGTTATAACTCACCTTACTCTCAAAACTTGCTTGCAAAGATATTTTCTCATCTCTGTGCATTGAAAAGCTGTCTTTGAGAAAGAGTACCTGGGGTGTACGTTTAGAAAGATAAAAAGGTGTGGAGCATCAGCAAATAGCAAGGTCAGCTTTGCATCGCTGCAGTTTTGCAGGCACAGTTCCCTGGTTATTCTCTATTGTTCCAGAAGTCTTTGAGATAAACTGCAGCCAGACTAACTGCTTCGTCCACATGAGGCCATGGGCACACCTGCTCCTGGAAACCTTTACAATAACTGTAAGTAATTCGTTTTTATTTACATTGCTTATCCTAAAATCACTAGTATATAACAAGCTGCAAACATGGTTTTACTGTTGCTGCCACTCCAACTCCTTTGCTGTATGCTTAATATTATGCACAGCACGGACAGACAACAGAAGTGAGCAGACGCACAGCCACTTCCACAGAAAGTAAGGAATTCCACAGGTAAACAAACTACTTCAGTATCGTGATCTTCACGCAGCTCATAGAAGCCATGGATGTTGGTATTTCAGTAGAGTTCCACCAGCAATTAATAAGCAGTAATCTCCACATGCATGTAAATTACAGCTTCCTAACCAAACACACACTTGAGTCTTCAGGAAACACTGGTAAAACATGCAGCGTGAGTAACAAAGTGGCAATCCAGTGTTTGAAAAACAAAAACAAAACCAAATATAGCACTGAGTTTAAGCAAGGCTGAAGTTTACATCCATGGTTACAGATAATAGCAGGAGACCCTGAACTGCAGCACTCAAGTTATTTCAGTTTTGTACATGAACTCAGCTGAAAACCTTTTGTACTACTATCTTAACCAAACAGCATCAGCAGCAGAAGTACAATTTTCATGGACTGACAGATAGCAAGCATCACATGGAGCTAAGATGTCTTAATTTCCTTTCATCCTTGTCACTCAGGTAGAAATCTGCTCTAAAGACAGTTGTTGGAGTCACTAAAAGGAAGAAGATAACACAAGTTGATGGACTTGTTTTCTTGGTGGGAGGTGGCCTAGAAGTGTGCTAGTTTCACAGAGCTATTACAGCCAGAGAAGCCCTAGGTTGTTGAGAAACTTTCAAAAAATTTTATGTTCTCATAGAAGCATTTCTTTTCCTGTATAACACACTGAAGATAATGCATAGTTTTGCAAGATGCTGTCTCTCACTTCCTGTAGACTTTCAGTGTAGCTAAGTTGCAGCTTACTTTCCAAAGGCTGTTTGACAACTTACATAAAAAACAGCCATCACCTTGATTCATGGTTCCTGCAGGACAGGTACTCACATCATTAGGAAATGCTGGTTAATGGAATATTGTCATCCGTTTCTTTTCAACATTAAGCAGCTTATACAGATGCTTTGTCTCTCTAATCTTGTGTCATCTCATATTCAGTAATCTACAGATTTCTAATACAAAGATGCTTTTATTAAATCTAAACCTTACATATACACATAAAGCCTTCAGTGCTAGAGTAGATTAATTTCAGCACATTTTGAACTGATCATTTTCTAAAAATGTGTCATATTAAGAAAATTCAGAGGCAGCCAAAACATCGAAACTCTTGAGATTTGCTAAAACAAAAGAAAATGCAGTTCTTTCATGCCATTTAAACCAACAACAAAAAAGTTTCAGGAGTTGCTGTATCCTTTCAACTTCACCTAATAAAAACCAGTTACCTTTAGCAAAAGTCTTTAAATCGTGACCTGAATTTGCAGTTTTCCCTGCATCTCTGGTATACCACCAATGAATCCCACAGACTGTAACAGTCCAGATACTGTGTGTTGACTATTATTTCCCTTTCTGGATGAAAATGCAACCAAGCATCTATCTACTAGTCACACACAGAACTCAGCAGCAAGAGAGTTCCCGAATCCCCAGTTTTCAGAAAAGCTTTCAAGGAAAAGATTTTTGAAGTCTCTTCTAAAGTTTCCCTACTGAAAAATAAATGCATCTTCAGGAATAACTGTGTACCCAAGAAAAAGTCACTCTATTTAACTCCAAAAAACATTCCAGTTATTCTTCTACATCATGGCTCTTTATTCACTAAACAGAACAAAACGCAAATTACCATTGCTGTACAGGGTAAGTATCTAGCATTAGGTGGTACATAAATAACATTGAAACAGAGGTATTAAAAATCCAGAGTTTTGGTAAACAAGTCCATAATTTGCAAGTTGTCAGGAAGGAACTCTACTTCCAAGTATGTAATAGAATGGATGAGATGCGTCTGGCTTTGTTATAGTTGAAGAATGAGATGTGGGAGGAAGAATGGATTACAGCACATACATACTACCTTGCCCTGTATGACAGGGTCATTCTTAGTTCCTAACTTGACAATTTATCATTTTCTTAATGTGGTTAAAACAAATAAACAAAAAGTTTTATCATTTATGAAGCTTCCTCGAGAGGAGGAGATCATTTCCCTTCCTAACATCCCTTCTGAGATTAAAAAGAATCACTTGTCAGTGGCAGCAGCATAAGAAAAATGGACAGTTATGGCACTTGCTCTGAGGTCCACCTTTCCAGCTCAGAGAGCTGTTTGCCAAAACTCAGAGACATTGACAAGGTAGTCCTTCTAGGAACACACATGTCTAACAGCTTCCTTCCCTCTCTTCCAAGCAGTAGACACCAATTTTATGCCTGCATTCCACATCAACCCTCTTCCCCCCTGTTGTGCAAATGAAGAAGCAAGATTGCTTCAGATAGATTTCTAGCAAGCCCAGGTAAAGTAGTGGATAGTTTAATGGCCATAAACAAGGGTAACAAAGGTTTCAGACTTACGTGATGGTGATCTCCCAGCAAGATGACAACACTTCCCCCAGGAGCAGCCAGATCCCACAAGAGAGATGCTTTCTCCTGGCCCTTAAATGAGCCCAGGGTGGGGCTACCCTGGGTCCACCCCTCCTGGTCACATTCAGAGTGGGGGGTGGGGAGGCACAGGTGCTGCCTAGGCCAGCCACCACTCTTCACCAGGTGCTCAATCACTGATTCAGGCTGTGACCTAGTGTTTCCCTTACACTGCCCTTTTAGGAAAAAAGGGAAAAAGCATCAGAAGTACTGGCCATGTTCCATGTCAAAATACACACCAACTTAATTTCTCACAGCTAGCTGAGACCCACAGCTTCATAAGTTGGAAGGCCGCAGCTAGAAGATTGTGATAAATGGCTCTCCATCCAGGTGGAGGCTGGTGATGAACAGTGTTCCCCAGAGCTCAGTCTTGGGACCAGTGCTCTTCAACGTCTTTATCAATGACTTAAGTGATAGCATTGAGTGCACTCTCAGCAAGTTTGCTGATGACACAAAGCTGAGTGGTGCAGTTGATACGACAGAAGGAAGGGATGCCATCCAGAGGGACCTCAACAAACTTAAAAGGTGGGCCCATGTGAACCTAATGAGGTTCAACACAGCGAAGTGCAAGGTTCTACACTTGGGTTGCAGTACTCCCATAGATATACACACTGGGAGAAGAGCTCCTTGAGAGTAGCCCTGCTGAGAAGGTCCTGGTAGATGAAAAACTGAACATGAGCCAGCAGCGTGCACTTGCAGCTCAGAAGGTCAATGGTATCCTGTGCTCCATCAGGAGAGGGGAGGCCAGCAGGGACAGGGAAATGATTGTCCCTCTCTACTTTGCCCTCGTGAGGCCCAGTCTGGAGTACTGCGTCCAGGTCTGGGGCCCCCGTAACAGGAAAGATGTGGAGCTGTTGGAGAGGGTCCAGAGGAGGCCACAAAGATGCTCAGAGGGCTGGAGCACCTCCCCTATGAGGACAGGCTGAAGGAGCTGGGCTTGTTCAGCCTGGAGAAGAGAAGGCTGCAGGGGGACCTCATTTCAGCCTTCTAGTATTTAAAAGATTATAAACAGGAGGGGAACCAACTTTTCAAAAGGGCAGACAGTGATAAGACAAGATGGAATGGTTTTAAGCTGAAGGAGGGAAGGTTTAGATTAGACATCAGGGAGAAGTTCTTCGCTGAGAGAGTGGTGAGGTGCTGGCACAGGCTGCCCAGAGAGGTTATGGGTGGCCCATCCCTGGAGGTGTTCAGGGCCAGGTTGGATGGGGCCCTGCGCAACCTGATCTAGTACCAGATCTGGAGGCTGACAACCCTGCCTGCGGCAAGGGGGTTGGACTTGATGATCTGTGAGGTCACTTCCAACCCAGGCCATTCTATGATTCTAAGGAGACCTTCAAAAATGTAAGGTTTTTGGTTTAGTCAGAAAGGAGTAAAATAGACTGAACTACACACAGCTGCTTTCAACTTCCAATGAAACACCTTTGCTGCTATAAAAAATTTTCACTAATCATCGTCATTCAGATCTCCCTAACTCTACTCCCCAGAATTCTTTATGTTGTTATGCATCCCTCAGTCATTAAGATTTACAGACTTGCCAAAAGTCACCTTAAGATCAACTTTCTCAAAGCTTTACACCACTTCATACCAGTGGCTCAAGGAGAAGTGAGGGCAGAAACACTTTCCTCCACAAACCAAGCTGCGTTCTCCAGGTTTCTCCATAAAGACCACAAATATCCTGGCAGTTATGTGGGTTCCTTCCCAACAAGATGATTTTAGGTCATCTCAGTTCCAGCAGTTCCATCTCCTGTTAAACTTCCATATAACAGAAGTGTGTGCCTAGCTGTAATCTCTTAACACCCTCCAGCAAGCCTTTCACATTTAAAAATCAGTACTGTAAAGCCTTTGTGTTGTTCACACAATGATTTTCCTGACTAAAAGTTAGTACAAAAATGTGTGCAGTACTGAACACCTTTTGTTTCCAGTTTGGTGAGCCTGTGAGCACTAGACCTGTCCCAGAGGCTCTCCCCTTCTCCTACAGCTTCTTACTCCAGCAGAAGATTGATCACCCCTGTTTCAGTTTATTTGTTCTTGGTTCCTTTCTTGAATTCTCTTCATCACTCTTTCTGAACAGCGACTCCACACTTTACTAATCAATCTGTCATTTATTTACAGTATACAGTGTTTAAAGTAAATAGACGAAAACTTTTTCCACATTCCTCATCAGTTGCTGTCTTGGCTTGTCAAGTGTACATTTTTTAAATTATCATTTATTTTCCTTCAGACCTCCTTAGTTTGTCAATGCAAGAAGTAGCCTTTCACTCAAAGAAACTCGGGCACGGCCTTCTCAAGTCATCACTGATTTCAGCACACCAAGCTTCATCCGCCCTCTCATGCTCTTGATACCTTCAGAGTTGAGCCGACATTTAAGGGAAACAAAGTTTGAAACAGAGGCAGTAACAGTCACATTAACACACAGATTTCTTTCAACTGCACTGATCAGTTTAAATATGGAAGTTTTTCAGTAATCTAGCCTTCTACAAGTTCACTATTCCACGTGACTTATTTACAATAAATATATCTAGAGAAAACGAGACTAAGGATATTTTCTCCTGAATACAGTATAACAAAAGCTTTGAGTAGCAGAGAAGTAAAAAAAGAAAATAAAGTGTTTCTGCACAACTTTTGCCTTCCAGCATTTTTTGCAGTGTACTGGGTACTAACAGAGATTGCAAGTACATCTACAGTGAAATAAATTCACCATTGCTGTGATTCAATTCCCGCACATTAGACACTGACATTTTGCTTATGTGAGGTGTAACAGCAATCACAATATAAATCCACACCTTGTCATGTTCAGCAGCCCATGTAGTATGAGTATTCTAGAAGTTACATAGAATCTGAGAGTTGTCAGAATAAAAACGTAGTTTAGGCTATAAAGGATAAAACATCTCTCAGTTAATCTAATGGACAGACTGCATATTCCCATATGTCACAGACCTCTTAAATGAGCTTTGGAGAAGTCAGGCAACCTTTTGATTTTATGCTGTCTTTGTTCTATAGATGAACAAGCTTCCTGATGTAATAAAGACATCTGAGACCTACCCTAAGGGGACAAAGAGTTTATTACAACAGTATTCATACATCTACGTTGGAGTTTAAAAGCTCAGCAACTTCTGATACATATTTTCACTTTAGAAGTCACTAGGAGTGCTTTTAGGAGACGCCCAAGTTGGATAGGACCCTTGGAAACCTGATCTACTGCCTGATTTAGTGGTTGGCAACCCTATCCGCAGCAGGGTAGTTGGAATTAGTCTTTGAGGTCCCTTCCAACCCAAGCCATTCTGTGGTTCTATGACAGCATTATCTGTTTAAGACATTGGTATCTGCAATTGTTAGATTGTACTGGGAAACAATATATATATTACAACTTTGCCATTTTATTAAAAACAAATTATAAGTTCCAGGCCATGTCTCACATGGAGTGTTATCATAAAGACCACGGCCACCTGTGGTCACAAGATCAGTCTGCATGCCTGTTCACACCAGTCAGTATTAGCCCTTAACCGTTACAAGAGGGTCAGCAAGCTAGTCCTGCGTCTGCAGCAGTAAGAAAACTGCAACAGAGAATGCTTTACATTCCATAGCTAGATCCAAAGGAAGATATGTCAGCCAAGACAAGACATAGAAAGAAAAGAGGAGGAGGAAAACAGACCAAGAAGTCTCTCTTCTTCCACACACGTGAATGAAGGAGAACTAGAAAATGAACTATAATGAGGCACTGAAATAGAACAAAGCTCTTATTGGCCCAGACCTCAAATATCTTGTCTATGTGAGTGAATTAGATTAACATTTCTGGACAGTTTTAACTGCAAATATTTAGACAACTCTACTGGCCATCATGATAATGCTGCACATAGTAAGAGAAGACAGGTTCATTCAGGCCAGGCTGATGCTCCTCAGCCCAAGAAAGGAGGTAGGATCATGAGTAAGGAATGCTGTTTTCAAGAGAGGCTTCAAATCCAATCTTCTCTTGTTTCTGGATTTTCAGTAACCACAACTTGTGCACTTCCCCTCTGCTTTTCAGCAACCTACAAGAATAACACTATTTTGCCCAGACTCCCCATACCATCATGCTTGCTAAGTTTTAAAGACAAAGTTCATTAGGCATGGTTGACCACTGTCATATCTAGAGAGTAAAAACTAAGGCAGAGAATAGCTACTTCACATACCTTAGGGTGTCAGTGTTACTATGTCTGTGTCCACAGGTACTGGTGGAATCAGCAGACACCAGTAAGGCTTTAAGACATTTTGTTTTTACCCCACCCACCTCACTGAAGCACTCCTGACCCCAATTAAGGTTGCCACTGCTACTAACAACAGGGATTCTAAGTCTTGTCCCTCTTAAAACTAATTCCAGGCTGAGAAAACAGAACAGTCTGCTCAACAAGTTTCCCCCATTTTACTTACCATCACTTTCATTCTTGCTTCTCATTTCTTCCATCCATGTTGGAATATTTTTCAGTGCAACATATTCCCTTAAGTACTCTTTGCGTCTTTCCTCCAAGGTCATCTTCAGCAAACGTTCTGTTTAGGGGAAAAATAAATAAATTTTGCAAGCTTTCATATGTTCTTGCACATTGGCCAAGTAGTGACCAATTCAGTGTCCTTGAGGCAACTAAACACTGCTTGAAAGGAACAAGCATGGGTGATTTGATGAGTTACAAATAATAGGAGCTGAACACTGTGTATTTAAACTACTGTCTGCACCTATTTCTGGATATCCCAGTTCAGCAAAAAGAAATGCCTCTTCACTGCTCCCTCAGCTGTACAGATTTCCTTCCCCCATCACAACAGCACCTCCTCTTCCAGTCACTTAAATTCAAGATCAGAGATCTAACAGCAGATTCAATAAGCAAAGAGATGTTATTTTATAGTTTCCAGGTATTAGAATGTATTCTTTAGGTTCTGCATTCATAAACCAGATTAAAAGAAGTAAATACCCACACAGCACTACACTGGAACATCAAATGTAATATATTTTTACTGAATCAAGTTTTTATGCATTCCAGCAAAGGAAGACAGGGAGAATGGCAAAAAATTATCAGTGTCAATATACAACAAAAAGAAACGTGAAAATAAACATTATGTCCCTTTCTAGATGCCCGTGGTGCTAAGAAAGGTGTTTTTGTTTGGTTGTTTTGTTTTGCAAACAATATAACTTTCAGCATGAGACATCTGCCCTCATTTGCTTTATATGTATCCAGGAGCATTAAATCCCATTTTGGCCCAAATCAGCAGCTCCAGAAAATACCAGGCTACCTGTTAGGCACCCAAGAGCAAGCAATGCAAGTCCGTGAGTTGGACAGACAAACCGATTGAGCACAGACCCAAGCACTAGGAAAGATCACAGCACTCCGTTTGCTAAACAGGTTTCTAAAAGCAGCCCAGGACCAGCATGAACTGAATCTGCAGGGCTTAAAGTGCTGTGGAACCTGGGTTTAAAATGAGCAGTTTGGGTAAAGCCTTACAGTTTTGTATTTGAGCGCTGGTATGACACGCTTAGTTAACACCCTGAAGTACATACGGATGGTTGTTTTCTTCTGAGAAACAGTCACGGTGTCTTTTTTTAGACATTTAGTGAAAAGTAAAGCCTCACAGGTTGCACAATTAGGACAGCTACTGCCAACTTCACTATTCTTCAGATTCGGCTATAAATGCACTACAGCAAGAAAAAAACACCCCAGCAGCCTGGGCCGGACACCAGATTCCTGCAGATGCATTCCCTTCTCCTTCCTCACCCTACCAAGCAGGATGGGTACCCTCAGAAGTACTGAAATACACTCTTAATGCTCACTGCTAGTTTGGTACAAGATGCATCCTTCCATAAGGAGGAGGAAAATAGTAGAGCATGTCAGGACTCCCTCACGTTAACCTGGCTCCTGGCTATGTCCTACCAGCAGCACTGAACTGCTGTGACCAAACTAACAGTTTTTCTTGACACGTTAGTCAGTAGTAAGTGCTCTTGGATGACTGAAGAGATTTTAGAGGTATAGGGAAAGGCAAGATTCATATTATTTGCCTTTGTCATAAGGGCAAGTGAACAGACGTGAACAGAGATGGTATTTTCACATTAAGTCAAAGAAACAGTGAAAGAGTTGAACAGAAACTGGCTCTCAGGCCAAACCTCTCAAAAAAATCACCTGCACTGTAGCAGGAAACCTCCCCCCTCCCAAAATAACTTTTCTAATTACAAAAAGTGTAATCAGTACCATCTAAAATACCAACGGCAGGCTTTGAGCACAGACTCCCTTATCTAAGCAAATGTATTTTGATGTTCTGACAGTATGATTTCTCCTTCAGTCAACAAAAACATTTCTCTCACATTATTCAGGCTTGCTATCTTAATTGGATGCTTACAAGTACAGAAGTACAACTAATGGGATTAGAATCACCGCTATGCATTACAGATACACACTGAACTCTACTGCTTGATCTTCAAGCACACAAAATATCTAATGTGTCTCTTAAAAGTACTACAGAAAAGCAAATCTGAACGTGAGAGGGAAACAGAGAGTGTGTTGGTGTGTGAGCAGCTACAGGACCAAAGAGCACAGAAGGCTTGGCTGCCTTTTGCTGAAGATGTTACAGAGCCTTTTCCCTGCCTGGAAAACCACCAGTTTCCCCTCTGTAGGAAGGGTGTATAAAGCTTTGCTCTCACAAGTCACCAGTGAGAATTTAAACTGAGTTTCAGTTGCACACAGATGGCCCAGAAAACGCTTCCAGCATCTTTAGCTGCAAGTGCTGTTTTCCACGTTGCTTCCTGATGTGCTCTGGAAGCTCACAGGCAGGTCAGTCCCATGCTGCAAGAGTGAAATCAACGCCAGCGCTGCTCCTGCTGCTTCAATGGACCTCAAGCAAGATCCAGCCTGCGAGAAAGTGGACCAATCCTCAGTTACTAAGAAAGTAATTAAGGAAAGCAAGCAAATTGTCAGTGGATTTGAACTCCATGTTTACCAATCTGCATTTCTTTTTTGAAAAATTGAAGCCCTCCAGAATATGAAAGGTTGAGACTGACTGTGGTCAAAGCTTCATGGGAGAAGCAGAACCAGGGAGCCCCACCAGCTCTGCAGGGAGCTGGGAGCACAAGGGACTGGCAGAGACAGAGCTAACGGAACACTTGTCTTCACAGACAACCTGGGCAGGAACGAAAGAAGTTGGGCTGCTGTAGTTTTGGTCTCTAGCCAAGAGAACACTTGGTAAGAACACACAGGACTGCAAGCTGAAGAGTAGCGTCAGTGATAACACAGCAGCACTTTCCCCCTTCCTCGTGGGAAAGGCCCAGGGCTGCTATCGTGAACGCAACGCTGGGGAGCGGTTACTGGAGCAGAAGATGAAGCAGAAGACTGGTAAGCACTGCTCAGCCTCGCTGTGCAAGGAGACACTGAGTCCTGGTGCTTGGAACACGCCTCACTGGGCAGCCCAACCTCAGCAGGAGCCTGAGACCCCCACACCCCATGGACTGTGGTACCACCGTACGTGGGGGTTTGATCATCTCTCTTCTGCTCTGGAAAACAAAAGCTTCAAAGCCTGGTGGAAATGCATTGTCTCCCCTTAACTGAAGGGAGGTTACTTCCGAGGAGGCTTGGAGAGGAGAGAGCCGATGTGCCTGAGAGCCCGACAGAAGCAGCCAACCTGCACAGCCATCAGCCTGTGTGTGGCTCTCCCCTCTTCTCCCCCACACCTGAGCTCTCCACGCAGGACACACGCTGTCCTTCACCAGGTGCCTGCCCTCCTGACGTGCCACGCTCACACACAGCGGCGGGGACGAGAGGAGAGCAGAACTGGTGACCGCTCCACCAAGTGCAGCTGCCCTCCCCGTGCCCCTGCCCTCCTTCCTCCCCGGCACACCCGGGCCTGTCCCGCCTCACGCGAGCAGTCGCTCCGCACGGTGACATTGGGCTTTACCTGGGAAGGAGCCCTTCAAGCAGGGAGGGATCTCCTCGCTGCACCCCACGCGCTCACGCCAGCCCCACCAGGAGCCCGGGGCGTTAACCCACCAGCCCCGCACACCGCGCACGAGCGCGGGACGGCTCCGCGCTGCCCTCACGGAGCGGTGGGACCCGCGCGGCCCCNAGCCTCAGCCCCAGCCGCGGGAGCGCGCAGGCCCGGCGGGGGCCCGTCCCGGGATGGCAGTACCTTTCTCCTCCCGCCAGAGCTTTTTGCGCTTGTTGCCGGGGTACATGGCGCTGTGGCTGGCGGCNGCCGCGGCCTGCGGGGCCCGAGCGGGGCTGCGCGGGGCCGAGCGCGCGCCGTGCGCTGTCCCGGAGCTCCGCCTCGCGCGGGGTCGGCGCTCCGAAGCCGTTCCCTCCGCGCCGGGGATCTGCTTTCACTTTCTGAAATAAAACTGCTATAAATGGTACAGGGAAGGGGTGCGAAGGCATCCCGGAGTCGCAGCGCGGCTGGGTTGGAAGCGACCTTAAAGCCTGTCCAGGTCCAACCCCCCGCCGTGGGCAGGGCTGGTCATGAGGTAACACAAAGTTACTTTGTGTCACCGGGAACACAAAGTTACTGTTTCAGCAGATCCGCAAGAGCTGCCCTTCTGCTGAAAAGTGAAAGGGCAGTGTCACAGCTTGCAGCTGGCTGGGAAAGCACCTGGAGGCCCACAGGTGGGAAGCCATGGGCTTGTCAGGGCTCCAGCCAGCCGCCATCTGCCTGGCTAAGGCAGAACGTCCGGAGGGACAGGGTTAGCCAGGAAAGGTGTGCTCCTAATCTAAGAGTAACAAGAAAATTCTGAAGGTTGGTAGAGGAGTAGCCTGCCGTCTTTGCGCAGCGTTCTGAGCCATTTTCAGTCACGCTGTGTCAGGGAGGAGCTGGGTTGGTGACATTTGCTGAAATAAACCCTCTTGTGACAGAGAGAGAGAGCCTGTGGCTGCTGTAAAATCAAGAGAAAAGTGAAGTGCCTCCTCTTCCTGTGCCCAGGAACGCCTGCTTTTTTGTGAAGTTCTGGTTCCTGGTGGGCAAAGAGGCACAAAACACCTGTGCTGTTACTGTCAATCTTAAGCCAAAGTGTGGCTCCTTACTGCAAAATCCTCAGTCTCATCACATTGATGTAAAAGCATGCTCAGAGTTTGCCTTTTAACCCATCCAAATCAGAATGAAACTCCCCTTTACAACGCACATTTCTATATATTTTTATATTCAGACATATATTACTATCCTCCATCTTTACTTGATTCCTTCGTTGTAGCCAGGTGATATTCTCTGGTAGAACAAGCACAGTTATCTCATCTTGATAAAGCAAGAGAGGAACCCGCCAAGACAGTCATTAAAGAGGTCTTAGTTTAAGTCATGTGTGCTGGTATGGTGCAGAGCAGATATTTGAACCCACATCCTCCATCACTGCCATGCTTACCGAGCTACTGAATATTCTAGAGCCCCGTGGGATCTGTTCCACATTTTATAAATCAATGTTTATTGGACCAGAAGGACAGACAGAAAACTCTCTTCCAATCCAGGCCATTTGCATGCATTCTTCATTTTCACTTGTAAAAGCGGCTAAAACAGCCATCATTTTGGAAAATATATCAAGAAAGTGTGTATCTTTAAAAGAAAAAAGAAAAAGCCTCATGTTTGCACTAGCACCAAAATGGAAGACCAGATAAAAGACAAGAGTAAAGCTCTCTTCAGCATAAAATAAAATGCTTAATTTTTCCAGTTCTTGTTAGAAAATAACTATTTTACTTTTTTTTTTTCTTGTATCTTCTCAGTAGCTGTTGGCACAGTTGCTTCCAAGCAAGAAGAAATTGTGTCACGGACTTTAGTATGAGCACGACGAGGTGTTCACCGCTTATACGTGTTGACTCTGGAGGCCCTAAACTTTCCAACCACTGCAGATCCTCCAGGTCAAGTGAAATTGTAAGTCGTTTACCAGCTATCTCAGGCTGTGTCTTCCCTGCTGTTCCTGAAGAGAAGCAAAACGTTCAGCCTTGTAGATATGAAACATGAATAGTCCTTCCACAGCTGCCTGCCAGCATGCAATTCCCACAGCCAGAGCTAGCAAAATAGATGGGAAATGGGCCGTTAGAAATGCTGTTTGGGGAACGCACCTAATTTCTTTATAAAGAAAGATGTTTTTCCCTAGTTGAGCACATGTAACATTTGCCACGGGTGGATTTTAAAAAGGCAAAGGCACAAATATATCAGGCTTTCTGTCTGACAAGTTTGTAGCTCTCAGTCAGCAAAGAGAAGAAAATATCCACATGACAAGAATAATAATCCTGCTCCCTGGATGCTGGCAGCAGCCTAGCACACTGCAATGAAACCTGAGCAAAGTAGGGAATAAAACACAGGCTATGTCCTTTCCTTTCTGTATCAGACTAGCCGGCATGGAGGCATAGCATTAAATATTTACAAATAGTTTATTTTCTTTCATCGTAACATTGTTGATCAGAGTTTTAGCCTGAAGTGTTAAGTTTGCCCATTGTTACCAAGCAAGAAACATCTCCTGACATCCTAAAAGTGGAGTGATGCCTGGACACAGTGCTAATTGTATAACACACAACACAGTAATTAACTGCTGGCTCTGGGCAGACACTTGACTGTCCATGTCAGTGGATGAAATTGTGCAAGGACAACACTAGATGTACAGCAAAGATGTAGAGTGAGTATGAACGGAAATCATAGAACCACAGAATTACAGAATGGCTTGAGTTGGAACGGACCTTAAAGCCCACACCGTTCCAACTGGAAAAATTGGAGAAAACCATGGTGAGCTGGATACGCCATCAGCTAAAGCAGTACTCAGAAAGCTTAAAAATGTTCCACTGAAGAAGTGAGCAGAAAAACGGAACTTCAATGTTAGACTAATGGTCTGGGTGTGTTTCATCCATCCCTTCCTTCCATCCCATGTCCAAAAATAGTGTTTAGAAGATGTATAGCCTGGAAAGAATATAGGTTTCTACTATGATTGTAGCATGAATGTCTGCTTGACGTATGGATAAAGCAATGACTGCTTACAGAGTTCCTGTTAGAGACATAACAGGAAATGTAAATTAATAAGGGAATGACTAATACACTATGTCAGCGAATAACTGTACCAAAGAAGAGCTAGAACTTCCATACAAGCTGCTGGAACATTTGCCACCCGTACGCAGCGTTAGAATCACCACCAACCATACTGACCAAAATAAAGGAAGTGTCAGCACAGATCCCACAAGCAGATTTCAGCCCCTGGAGGTGGTGGTCTGTGGCTCCATGGAGGGTCAGTTGGGCCCTGGGGCCCATGACAATGGCCCATCTGGAGAGAGGAAGGAGAGAGCTCATCTAGGAGGCAGACCTTAAAGGGGGAATGAAACTCATCATTTGCTGGAGAAATGGAGAGGACAGGAATGAAATGTGGTCATTTCTGATCTTGACCATCTTAAAAACATTTGGTAAATTTGGTACAGAAGAGAGGAGGACACTTAGACATGGCAAACTGACATGTTAGAGCCCAGTCCTACACTGAGGCAAGTGTGGGTGAATGTCCAGAAACACAACGCTATGCTGGGCCAGGGCCTAAGTGCCCCATACAGCAGCTTAAAATATGCCTGTGAACTGCACATTACTTGTCAAGTCAGCATGCTAATTGCAAAGGCTGTGCAACATGAGTTAAGTGGATTAGATTATGAACTTCCTTATACTTCAAAAAGCAAGTTCATTTCTGTTTATAAAGATAATAAAACCCTTACATTTGCTGTAAATGCTACCAAAAACTTTTTTTAAACAAATTATAGTGCTGCCATGATTTCCTCTTACATTTTTCAGATTTTATATTTTTCTGTATTATTTTCTAAAAATTTAAATCAATTGAATTTTACAGAAACTGCAAACAGAAACCATAGTCAAATTTTTTCAGTGTAACTAAAAGATGTTTTTCCCTCATTTAACACAAAATATTTCAGGTGTTCTTCTCTCACTTCCTTTTTTAAAGCTAGAAGCTGTCTTTGTTATGAATTCAAAGTTGAGTGCTAGGGCATGAAACAAAAAAAATTGAAATGAATTTAGTGTTCCTGTGTTTGATCAGTAGTCACACTAGAATTTCTCATTGAATGCAGTGAAAACGGTAAAGATGAAATAAAGATTTCTAAAAATAAATCTTGAATTTTCATAATATAAATATTACAATTAATTGATAAAATTACCTTAAATGTGAATTTAAATTGAGATTATTTCCTCCAGTTCTTCTCCATTTTGAAGAATGGAACACAACTTTATGGACATTTTCACACTAGGAAAATTTCCCTCCTGATGTATGTGAAGGTACGTTTTGAAATGTGTGATCTGAATAGCTAGGAAACAAAAGCAATTTATTATACCAATAACGTAACAGAACAATACGAAAATATAAAATGAGTTTATGAATAATGCATATTCAATTAAAAAAAAAGTATCTCAATAATCATTATTTTCAGTTATCAGAGCTTGTTTGTGTAGTAAGCCTTGTTAGCAGTCTTGTTGATTTTGATTAAATCCTGTGCCAACGCACATTTCCACAGCAGGAAATTCTAATGCAGATGTACAGCCCCTGTACATTGACCATGAAGTCTTTCCTCCTGTCTATTTGCATCACCTAGCAAAACCTCTCTGCGTTCTCCTCATGCAGCTTCCACAGTATCATTGATAAAATGTCACCTTTTGTATGGGTGTTCACTTTCAAATAAACTAGCATGCATTTAAACCATAAAATGCACATCATTCACCTTTTATTTGAGCATTACATCCCACCTTGTGAGCTTTCAAGCTACTAGCCTACCCGGGTCAAGTTTCTGTTAATAAAATTACGTCTCCTGAGAGGTAGAGAGGGAGTTGACTGATGACAAGTGTTTCATAAATTGCTACCTGTAATTTCCCTGGTTTGCTGCCTTGAGCAAATGAGCAAGGAGGCAAGACCTACAGGTTCCCTTTGTCCTACGGGGTGACTGGAGAGAAAGATGAAAGGCAGCATACTGTGTTTATCACTGCTTTTTGATTTTAAGCCATTTTGCCCAGGAAATACGTTTTGGTGAATCAAGTGCTGTGGTAAATAAACTTTTCAAACGAAGAAAAAAAGAATGCTTCTGCAGTGCTGATATCCTTGTTTAACATTATTTACTATAGAGACCATTTAATGAGTAGTCAAAATTCATAGTATTTCAGTTCAATATCTTCTATCCACTAAGGCGTTACATGTAGCTAGAAATGGTCATTACTGATGGTAAAGAAATAAGACATTAAATGCTTAAAACAGCTAGAGATAATTCAGATTTAATACAGACACATTATTAAGTGACTCTTCTGAATGTGAAGATTTGTTTTCTAATATTTAGATATACACTTGCCTTTAATTGATTTCTTAGAGTACCACAAACGCGTTTTGAAGAGAAATTTGTAAATCCTTTGCAGTCAGACCTATTTTAAGTCAACTATCTTGGTAAACTTTGTTGCAACATAGTAGTGCCCCAATGCCATTCAGTCTTGTAACATAAATGAGTGGAGAATGTTTCTAAGCCTTGCAGAGGTCCCAAAATGTAATTAGTGCATACACAGCAAGACTGATCCATGTTTTAGTTAGTCCAGTTGTTACTGTTTTGTAATTGAATTCTGCACCAAAGTGAATATTACTGTTCGCAAAAAGTAAATATTGCTGTTCACAAAAGCTGTATCCTATGGTCAAAATTCATGCACACAAAGATAGCGTAGATAGAAATGTCGGGATGGCAGTGCTTGCCTGAGCCTTTTCAGGCCTCTACCAGTGGCTGCTGGAATCAGAACTACTTGGTCTTAACTATTTAGTCTTAATAACTCTGTATCAGAGTGAACTAAGACATGTTCCAGAAAGTATGTAATGAAGAGGCAAACTTTTAGGCAGGAAATCATTTTTCAGTATGCCCCTTGAAAACGTGGAATTCCTGATCAGCCCACAATGCTCTCGGTAAAAAGTGGAAATTGAAAACACAATTAGATTGAAACAGTCAAAGTGACCTCAGTACAAAAGATGAAAAAGCAAAGCTTAACCATATGCTCAAACTTAAAGTACATAAAAGTGATTCTGTTAACTTCAATAGGCACTACTGATGTAATGTGACCATTGGGACCTTGACCTCTGCTGGCTGCGCAGCATCTTCTTACTGCCAAGACAGCCATGCCATCCAGTGGCTTTGAAAGGACAGATAATAAATCAATGCAATCAGATCTAGCAGAGGAAAGCACAGTACAAATCTGCAGTAGTAGCAGTTGAAATATTTCTTAATTATAAAATTCCTTACATGAACATCGCTTCTTTTCTTCCAGAAAAAGAACGTCCTGACATTAGAAAGGGTTATGTGGGGTAACTATAAGAAGAGGTAAAAAGATGCATTTTCTTGTGTTGATTCTTCCACTGATACTGCACACATCTACATCTATGCTTGATCTCCGTGTTAAGGCTGCAGGGGCGATGGGTGGGTGGCTTATTGCAAGGGGCTGTGCCAAATCTCCAGAATCCAGCTGAGCAACTGGGACTAGTTGGGCTGGGAATTAATTGGTTGCTAAAAACAATAAAAGATGAGAGTACTTTCAAAAGACATCTAACACACTGGCTGTATAAAATTAGACTGAAATGACATTATTAAAGAAAGCTTTAAAGTGTCAAGAATGAAAGAAGGTCATATATTCTCCACTGAGGAGTTCTGGATCTCACCAGAGGGGACATCCACTTTCATTATTCTTCTATTTTATCTGTTTTTTCTTTTACAACATCTTTGTAGCCAGACACGGAAAAAAAAAGAAAACAAAACTAAGAGATATGGTTGAGAGTTGAAAGAATGAGCACAGAGAGTAGATAAAAGATGTGAGAATTGGGAAGACAGGTCAAAATTTTAAAACTGTATATAGTGCGAAGCTAATATGAAATAATTTTTGATGAAAAACTAGGCTGCCTTGAAGGTAAAAGGCATACATCTTGCTCGTTTTAACATATATCCTGCATCATCAAGAACAGTGGAATTACACCACTAAAAGTATGTTTAGTTCATCTGAAACAGGAAGTAACTAAATTACTTTTTAAACTGCTTGCTTTTCCATCTCTCATCTTCTTTTGCTTTCCCTCCCAACAATGCCAGCTATTCAATGATATCCTCACCATTTGTTAGACTCGGTTGTTCTATTCACCTTTTGTGGATTGGAGGCAAACCTCTTGTCAAGGCACACTTCAGTTACAAAAGTACATGCGCTAATTAATGTTAGTGAGATGGTGCTTGGGATATATGTGGACTCACAGCTCGTACAAAATAAAGGAATCAGAGAGCCACTGTGGCTGGAGGGCCTGGGAGGGTTCTTCGGTCCATGCTCCTGCCCAAAGCAGGATAGCACTGGACTCACGCTGGGGTGCTCTGTGCTTTTCCAAGTTAGTGCAACCTGTCCCTGCCTTTGCTGGATTTGAGGAAGCTTATCAACATCCTTCTTGCACTTTCATCTTTCCAGTTAAAATCCCAGGAAGATGAAATAATTTCAGTTCAATCAAATGATGTACGATGCACAAAATCATATAAGCATCTTACCTTTACCCTCCTTGTGCTACATTCTCTTTGTCTGATGCCTTGGACCCCATGCTGGACCACAAAGCTTTCAGGACAAGAACTATATCTTGTTATTTGTATGGAATCCATCACAAAAAAGAAAGGAGAGAGTCAGCTTTCCATGCTGTTTATTGTTCATCTCTCCGTTAGTAGCACTCTGTACTTTTATCACCGTATATACAATACATACTCTTCTTTTTCTTACAGTATTTCCAGTAGTGCAAAAGTAACTACCTTTTCCTTGTGGCTTTATTTCATCTTAATGCAATATACCCCACACCCACTTTGTCACTTTACTCTCAATTAAATCATTCTAAATTATTTTTTTGTCATGAGAAAAGAGCAATAATGTAAATAACTGCTTTACCTTTGACCACCTGGATCTCATAACAGCTTATGTGTACTGTTTCTGTTTAACTGTTATATCACTTGCAAGAATGAGCTCATAATTTGGGAGTACAGGTTTTATAGGAGATTCACATTACTTCTCGACCTGAATGCTTCTAATTAGTATGTCCTCCGTATCTATTTTATCTTATTATTTTATGGTACTAAATACATTACTGTATCATTTACACTGTAGTATATGATACAGCAAATGGAATATTTAGATCTCAATTCTTGGGATTTTTTTTTGAAAAATTAGGGAACCAAAGTCTGAATATTTTTGCTCCTTTTTGCTGACTTCCCTCTCATTTTATCATAGGCAATACAATTCACGTTCACAGATATATTTTTTGCACATTTTCAGAGCAAAGAGAGCGAACACTGATACCTACAAATCAAAGATGTTTAATGGAATACCAGTGTGATTGAACCCAGTTTTGACTTTTTTTTTTCCGTTGTATTCATCATCTTTAATGTTTTACCTCATGACTGTTTTTTCCCACTAGTAGGTTAATGACTTTTCCTAATGTGCCAGAATCAGTGCCGAGGTACAACTCAATAGTAATCCATACTCTGAGTGTTTCCTGTGGGAAACAGGTTTCTTTTTATTCTGCTCCCCAGCAAGTTGGTCAGGAACTGTATTATGAGCTCCAGCCTGCTCCGATCAAACTCCACAGGAAAACATCTCTTTATTTTGACTGAGGGTGAGTTAGTTATTGTGGACACAGAATTTAATTTACAGCAATAAATCCAAAGCTTAGGTACTACCTTTGTTGGAGAAAGGAGGGAGGATAAAATGCAGCACTCCTGCTGTGAGCTGGGTAGGACCATAACGATGGACTGCTCACTCTCCAAGGATCTCCATAACATTATCACCACGACTGTACAACACCTTTTCCCAGGCCATTTTCTAGATGCACATTGACACAAAAGATCTTTACATCATGCATCCCATTCCATGGGTCACCTACACAAGCTTGAGAAAGATCCTCATGTCCTCTATCATAAACCCACAGTACTCACTTGCAAGTAGTAGTGCAGCTGGTAGATGGCCAAGTCTCCCAATCATTCATTCTGATGAAAAGACAGACTTTCCACCTGTTCATGTGCAGCAGTCTAAATGGCTGGCTAACCAGAGAAACACTGCTTAACTTATGGTTATTCATGTAGGTGGTTACAGCTATGCACTAAATTCTGCCTTTTGTTATAGGCTGGAAAATGAGTTTAATCTTTTTCTCCTACAGCAATGCCTTCCTGGAAGTCATTTTAAGAAGAGGTCTGCACTGTGCTCATTTGAATTTAATCTTCTGTATTTTAATAAGTATCCTACAGGGTTATTAAGGTGTTAGAATTATCTCTAAAGAAAAAGAATTACATTATTAGTTAGCAAATTAAGAAAATTTGTCTTACAAATACGTTCTGTTTGAATAGAAACAAAACTGTTTTAGAACAAAATGTACCCTTACTAGTAACTTGTCTATTTTTAGAAACAGCAAACGTTTTTTGGAAACCACAGAGAAATAATGTTTCAAAACAAATGCATTTCAAAGAGTAATCTATCAGGACGGAGGTTTAGTCCCTCCATCACAGTCAGAAAATGTTTCACATAGTTGTTATCAACGTGGGTGTTACCTTTCTGTTAATAAATCTGAAAAGTTGTCACAAATACTTTGTTGTTGTTGTTTACCAACAGTCAGACTGCATCCGCTCAGTTTTCAGCTGGGCAGCGCCCCATGCATTCACTGTCAAAAGAACCTTTGGAGCTGGGCGTTAACGGCCTACCCTGTAGGGTAGTAGCTGTCAGGAGGCTGAAGGCAAGCTGTGGTGATATCAGAAACCACCCAAAGCAGTGGTGTGGAGGCCAGCAGGAGCTGAACGTGGTTTAATTGTACCCTGGGTGTGATGTTAATGAGCTCAGCCAAGCCGAGTGTGAAGGAGCAGGCCTCACTCACATTGGTGTCACTGAGCAGGAAGTGAGGTTTGGGCACTGTGTGGATCGTGGGTTTCCCAGAGGTGGGCATCCTTTGGCAAGCATTTGGTATTTGCTTGTATGAACACTTACAGAGCTTGCCAGAGTGATGGGAGGGAACTGAAATATCTCCAGAGGGCAGCTTCCTCAAGGATGCTTCCAGGCGGAAAGTGCTGCAGAAATAAACCCATGCGCTTAGAGTGCAGAAACTGGTGTTCACAGCTTGGCTTCCCAACCCCAGTCACTACAAATGTCAAGGGCCATGCGTTCCCAAGCGATTCATCACCAGAAATAGCAGATGCCAAGTCTGCACTTGACACTGAAGAGGCTCAGCCACGGTGTCATGTGCCCAAAGTGGAGTGGGACTGGCGGTGGGGTGCCTTGCCTGGCATTTATCCCCAGCCTCACAGAAACCATGCCCCCTCCCACAGCCCACAGCCACACATCTGCCTGCACACAGACTTACCATGAGTTAGCTGGGCCACCAGCATCACTCATCTTCTGCCCATCCACCCGGTAGCTGGCCACCAGCACATTTTGACACTATTTCACCACGCTGGTGAAACACACCTGAACACAAAGCATCAGAAATGAGTAGAACAAAGGAGAGCTGATTTTTAAATCCCAAGTCCTAAAAACAGTTTCTTGTAGCATTCTCTCATGTGGTGGTTGATAACTGCAATTTTCAATAGAATTTCTAAAATTGAGATAACAGTAGCATCATTATTTTGGTAAAATATATCATCATTATTGGGACAAAATTAAACAATGAGCAGCTGTAATTTAAAATAGCATATAATGCCAGTGTCTCATTTCTTGCTGCTGATAAGGCAAGAAACTGAAATGTACTTCCAAGAGAGATAAATCTGCCCAGGTTCTTAAACTAGTAATCAGGTGGAAATGGAAATGGACCAAATACCAGAACATGGTAATGTGGCTACATTTTGAAAAATGGTCACTCATTTTAGATCTGTTCATTTCTAGGGTCCAAATTAATATCCCCCGGATGTGATTTGTGAAGATATCACTTACTAAACATGTTTGGTTTCAAGTGCTAAGCCACAGCTATTGAGTATGTAAACAGTGCTCACCAAGTATCTGCTTCCACGTGTAATTATTTTAGCAGCGAATTTTAGAAATATTATCTCACTTTATGCCTAAATCCAGTTACATTTCAGTGTTTTTATTTGAAATAAGATGTGTCTAAGAAGGTTCTTACCTACGTGTGGTATTACCATAGGCTGCTCTCCATAAGCTTTTTATTGCTAACTTTCTGCTAGAGATTTGTGTGGATTTTAGACTGAATGTGTTTTGCTGCTGCTTTGCACGTGGAGAAATGAACAGGATATTGTGACCAATATAACATCAACCTGAAATCAGTCTGTATCACATAATTTTGTTCTTTGGATGTCACTTAAACTGCATTTAAAAACAATTTTTTCTGGATAACTAAACAACATGGTAAACAGAATTACCATTTTAATCATGAGGGACAGTAGAGTTCATGAAACAGCAACAGCTTGCTGTGTATGAAATAGGTATTCTAACATTATTCTAGGCTGCTTCAGTAAAGGCAGCAAAACAGTTTTCATAGTGGCTTGTGCTTTTGATACTCATTTGCTGATCACTTCTCATTATTTTCAATCTAAAAATTAAATAACAGTGTTAGAAGAAAAACATTGTTTAATCATAGCAGATTTTAAAATGTGAAAGAAACACCTAGAACGTACCTTCTCAGGACTTAATAATGAAATGTTCCTTCTGAGAAGCTAATTGGAAAAATTCTTCTTCGTGAGTTTTTTTTTGTATGAGGAAAGCCAGCTATTTAGACCAAAAA